>JABEYC010000609.1:0-63267 GCA_013266195.1 Fusarium zealandicum | reverse complement strand
GTGCCATGCCGTCCCGGGAAAAAGCAGCCCACCATGGGATTCTTCCGCCTCATCGTGTGGTAGTAAAAAAATAAAATATAAGTATATAGAGCACAATGCTCTCCGAGACGCCTGGAATAATGCAGAGAGTGTACTATGGGCTTATTGCAGCGAGTGATGCCGCCAGAGACGTTGGCGTTCTAGACTCCACCACTGAGCAATCGGCACAGCTTCCTCAACCCACTTGGCAGCCTCCTCGCCGTAGGTGTTGCGCGCGTCGACGACGAGCTGCTCTGCCGACCACGCGAACAAGGGGCTCAGTTCCAGGCGGTCGATGGACGGGTTCGTGAGCGTGTACTCAAACACCTTGTTCATCGGCATGGTCAGCTTCCAGGGCACATCGGCCGACGTGACGGCCAGCATGCCAGCTCCAGAGTTGACGACGACAAAGTTCCACGCACGGCGGCCGTTGTCCGAGGTCTTGTAGGGCCGGATGAGCGACTGGCCTTCGTAGTCCTGGACGAGGTCAGAGGCGATGTTGGTGTCCTTTTTGTTGAGAGAGCCGCTGTTGATGAGGAGATCGAGGACGGTGGGCAGGACGGAGACGGTGGTGGCGTTGGCCTCGTACTGGACGCGGGGGAGGTGGGGATGGCGAAAGACGATGGGGACCCGGAAGTTGGTGATGTGGAAGTTCTCGTACGTGCCCTGCTTGGGCGTCTCCTCGGTAAACGAATGGCCGTGGTCACCGGCAAAGACGACGAGGGTCTCGTTGGAGATGCCCGTGTCATCGAGCATCTGCATCAGCTCGGCCATCCAGGCGTCGTGGTAGCGAATCGTGTTGAGGTACTTGTTGAAGTTGCCGTGCTGCTTGTTGGCGCCGTCGTGGGGCATGTAGTCGTACCTGGGCCACGACTTGGGCGTGTCCCAGGCGTGGTGGGTGGTACTGGTAAAGTGCGACAGCCACATGCGCTGGTTGGAAGCGGTGGTGTTTGTGATGAACTCGCGGAGGTACGGGATCAGGACGGGCTCCGGGTAGGCAAAGTAGTTGACCTTGTGGTAGAGCTCGTCCGACTTGTTGTAGCGCCAGTCGTTCTCTAGCTGCTTCCTCGTCAGGATCTCGTGGAAGCCCAGCTTTTCGTCAAAGATCTCCTGTCTGTCGTACTCCTCGACCATGGACTCGAAGAGGCCGGTGCGCCACTGCATCTCCTTGAAGTCTGTGCCATCCGAGCTCTTGTTCTCCTTGACGACGTTGAGCAGATCGAGGATCTGAGGGATACACGGCTGGTAGGCGTCGGTGTCGGCTTCGTCAAACTTCTCGACGGGCATTGGCCAGGTGCCGCAGTGGTTCGCCGAGAAACTCTTTGTGGACATGGTGGCGGTTGTGTAGCCTCCTTGTACGTTGATGCCACCGAAGCCCTCCTTTGCCTGGTCGAGCCACTTGAGCTTGTCGGCCTTGTAAGGCTTGCCCTTGGCATCCTTGAAGCCTCCGGACTTACCAGTAATTTGCTCAATGTGTGGTGTGAGGTGGGACAATCGCTCGTTGTACGTCTCGCGGTCCTTGGCTTCGCTAAAGCCCATGATCATCTCGTGGAAAGCCGAGTCTTGCTGGATCGGGAAGAACTCTTCGCGGAGACTCTCCATGAGGATCAAGACGACGTGCTTGATCTTGACATTGCCGTCGCCGAGAGCCTGCTTCAAGGTGGGCAGGATATCCGTATCGAGGTTGGTGATTCGCAGAGGGTCGGTGACGGGGTTGTAGTAGGGGTCGCGCTCGGGGATGTGGGGGCACTTGTTGGACGCGGCCTCCTTCTTGGAGCCGTACGATCCCAGGTAACCGTTCTTGAAACGCTTGGGGTCCCATCTGAAGAACCCGCGCGGCAGGGAGTCGGGCAGCCAGTCGACAGCCCTGTTCCGGTATGCCTCAGCCGCCTCGTCGTCAGGGTTCGGCGCCCACCCCTTGTAGAACCCATCCGGCTTCTTGAAAGTCTTTTTGTCGAGGAGGTCGGGCAACGGCCACTCGTTCTCCATGAGGAGTCGCTGCTCGGCGCAGAAATCGGGTTCGGGCTTGAAGACGTCCAGCAAAGACACTGGGAGGGTGATGGTCATGTAATCGTAAGGCTTGGCAGGTCGAGCAATGATTGCGACAACGACAAAGACGGATATCGCGACCTTGAAGGCCCAGGCAGGGATACGCGAGACCATCTGGAGGAATTTGCCTCGTGCGGCCGGGGCCTTTTTGAGGTCGTCGGTGAGGAACGTGGTGTTGCCGTCGGCGCGGTCGCTGCTGGACCGAAGATCTTGATCCATCAAGTATGATTCGGGCGATTCGAGGTCGGTGTCGTTGTTGTTCAAGGCCGAGTATCGGCCCCGACGAAGCCAGGGTGTTCGATTCCTCAAGGTCTGGTAGACTAGAAGTGGACACAGGTCAGCACGCAATGGACCGAGAATGCGCTTGGGTATTTGTCAACGAACTGAATGTAATGTCATCGCCAATTCCGTCCAAGAAGGCTCCCATGATGCGGTAAAAGATGCCATGGGTCAAGCAAGAAACGGCGAGGATGATGGCTCCGGCGACCAAAACAGCCCAACTCCCGCTGAGCAAGACCTTGAGTCCTTCTTTGCTGGTGGCATAGGATGTCGCATCGCGCCATTCGAGCTCGCCTCCTGTTTCGTAGTAGAATCCGAGTTGCGACGAGGCACCTCCGAGGGCGATGAAGCTGGGTAGTCAAGCCGAGTCAGTACCAGTCCAATCTCTTTGTTCTCGGGGCCGAGGGCTCTCAAAACGTACGTTGCCAGGCTGCCAATGACGCAACCAGCCCAAGCAAAGTAGCTCTTTGACTGGCTAAAGAGCAGTCTCGCGATGCATACTGCTACAAAGTCGAAGAGGAAAAATGTGGGCAGGTAGAGGATGAAGGCGCCTGTGGGGACGGTGCTGAAATGGGTGTAGAGATGCAGTAGTTTGCTGGCAAGGACCGACACGAAAAAGAGGCCAAAGGGGAAGGAGACGGAGAATAAGAAACACATTGTGCCTGCAGGTTGAGCGGGCAGACACAGGGGGGAGGGTTGAAGGCGGAGGGAGGAGGAGGAGGAGGATGAAGGGATCTCGACTCTCGACCTCGGACAAACGACGAACAAGGCAGAAAAGGGAAAAAAACAGAAAGGCCGTCACTACGTACCTAGGCACCTAGGTACCTATTAGCGACGAGTCAGATGTGGGGTAAACAGAACCCGACGAGAAGAGAAAGGGGTCGCGTGTGTGTGCCAGGGGTCGCCGTGTCTAGACCGAGCGCTGGAAAAGCAGCTAATTTCCCTTGGTTAGTCCAGGGTCAGCTGACGGCCGTAGACAGAGCCCGCGCCTGGAACCTAGAAGGGATGGATGGAACATAAAAGAGTCGATCAACGGCCTTTCGCTGCCGTCTAAATTAATTAATTACTACGCATGAGCCGCTGTCGACCAGCGAGCGCTAGCTGCATACGAGCAGATCGGCTCTGGCACAACAACTTTTGTCCAGCCTCGGAGATGAATCTGATTGAGGGAACCTGGAATCGCCGAATGGCACGGCACCATTGTGGCTAATAAAACAGTGCAAGCTATCTGTACTACCTACTACTACTACTATGTATGGATGTGCACAATAATGGATGTATGGATGTGCACCGCCACCGAGACAGCCCGGGGATTAGCTCCTGGGAGGGGGCTGAACTGCGTCGATTCAATCATCATCTCATCAGCCCAGCCCATACAGGAAGCTGTCTTGCTTAGCCTGCAGTCTTGGGTGCATCTGACAGCCAACAGTGTCTATTTCCTGGTCCCCATTCCAGCTAGGTGCATGTCTTGGGTGCAGCACATCTTTGCCGTGCGAAGCGGCAGAGGCGGGTCGAACCCCGTCTCAACGTTAGCGCTATCGACTTCTAGCGCTCTTCTTGTTGCTCGTGTTCATTAAAAAGGTCCGTCTTTTTGGTACGAAATCTCGGCAATTCTGAACCGACCAAGTTATTATTAGTCTGTCACTCCTCGTCATTTCAACACGAAGACATATCAATGCTCGTATTCATGCCAATCTTCATACAGATTTAATACATACTAGACTCCTACTCCTGTAGTACCTAGTAGCAACAATCTTTTGCCGCGGCGATACGCGATGATGCCAAGTTGAGGGGTGGATGGATCTCTTCCTCGGTGTCGGGACGTTGCACTGCCTAAAAAGCTGACAGCTGCAGATTATGTCATCCTCCCTGGAACAAAACAAGACATCCAATCCATGCCAACCAACGCAGTCAGTTGTCCAAGCACCCAAGCGGCATTGGATGTCGGTGATTAATAAGCTTTGAGGCTTTTTCCCGCTCGCATAAGTACTACATGCATCTTGATGTTACGCACCCGTCTATGCTGAAGCAATGGACAAGGTATACACCACTTATTAACCTCGCTGCGGGTGGGTACTGCAGGGTAGGTCGCGTGTGTCGAAACCTTATGATCATACCCAATTACCAGGCCAAGAACGGGCCAAGAACGGTTGATAAGTGTTCTTGCTCGACTTGAACTAGATGTAGACGGTAAAGATGAGATGGATTGATTTGTAGGGGCTAGTTCTATCTTTTTGCAGTGTTGAGGGGCTTCTTTTGTCGGGGTCATATCTTTCGCATTGACACTTCTATTCGATACTTGGTGTTGTAGATCGGGTTCAATTAACCTTTCTTCGCTCAGGTATTATCCTGGAAACTCATGGGTCACCTTTCTCAAGACCTGCCCCTTTATCTTCTGTACTGGCCTCTTGGCCTCTTGCTATAGACCAGCTTCCGTCAGACACGCAGCCATAGTAGAATATGCTATTCTTTACGACGGATTATACGGCGTGATAACATGTGCCCGCGATCTAATGTCGCTTAGACAGCGAGGGCCATTCAGACGAGCCAACTAACGAGGGCATGTCTACTTTTGCATTCACTATTTTTGGCATATTATTCACAATTCTTCGATTCATGCCTCGAAATGGATTGAGCGCCTCCCCAAGGGCTAGTGTTGCCTGGCTAATCCATGTTTTACCCCGCGACGTGCCCAAGTCTCTGGCGACCAATTGTACAACATGCTGCGATACCAGCGAATACTTAAAGCTCAAACAAGCCCGGATAGTCTTGCAGGCTCTCACGGAAAATGTCTGCATCGAGTAAAAGAATCTCTTCAACTAGACCACGTTTGGCACTCTTACTCCGTCCGTCACAGCCTCTCAAGATGCTGGCGTATCCTGGACTGGGCCTTCCTCTCCGGCACCATGTTCAGAATGCCTTGACGAAAGCTGGACTTCGTGATGCCTACCCCATGGGTATCTATGCCGCCTGTTTTTGGCCCAGACTCGGAGATGCTCCTCATCCGAGAGGGTGCCATGATGATCATCATGGATCGCTTATCGGATAAGCCAGACTTCCACATCAAGGTCTCTGACGACCAAATCGCCAGTAAATGGATCGAGGAAGCCCTTGCGCTCCCTTTTAGGCCCATGTAAGATGATATCGTCGCTGAAGGGCATGTAGTTGAATTTCAGAATCCACCAACCAGAAGATTGTCCACTGCAACCTACCAAAGAGGCCCAACTCTGCACTAGATAAAGGATGTCTCGAATACGCAAGAGCACCAGCCCTTCCCCTGATTGCTATTTTCTCCTATTTTACCACTTATTAGTGTATCAAAGAACTTCGCGCCAAGGCCGAGTCCTTTGAGGAAACAGGCTTGATCCTGACCCTAGATGCTTCTGCGTTGGTTGTCAAGTCTGATAACCTCGTGGACAATCCACTCCGTGATGCTCTGCGAACTGCGTTTGCCAACCTGAAGGGAGAAGAAAAAGAAAATCGAGACTGGTACCCCCGCACCCAGGACATGGCTCATGATCTTGTTAATTCTTCTCTCTACCCGCTTGTCTACGGCAGAACCCGTGTTCTTGCCGACGAGGTCGTTGGCGTTGAGGATGCTATTGATAAATGGGCTGGCAAGGGCGAGATCATTCCACAGGTGGAGCTATATAACGAGACAAGGCCGTGTAGCGAAGACAGACTACCCATGTCCTTTTGGTCCAATTCATACCAGTGGCTGCCCTCCAACGTCAAGTTCCAAAAATGACGGGAGCGTCAAGTTCTCAAGCTACATCAACGGCCTCGACCCTATCAGGCATCAGGATATCTAAGGCACCATCGAGAAACTCATCGAAAAGGCTCTTCCTCCCTGGGACTTTTGTCTGGCATTTGATCGCGAATATCGAGGTATGGGCGCTGGGAGAATGGAGCCGCGCTGCTTGCGCCCAAAGAGTCCAGAGTAAGTCCATGATATTTATGATATTGGATGGCAATGAACTTATATTTGGACCCCAGCGACGAAGTCAAAGAAAACCGGACTCCAGCCCTGGATATGACGGATTCAGAGGTTGATGACGGGTTGAACACGGTGTGGGAGGTGAAGATGAGGAGGGTTTTTACTACTACGGACGCAACCGCGAGCAGTTTGAATGGCTCAAGACTCAACAGCCATTCCAGCCGGAGATTGTAATTTGAAGCCTGGGACTACGGTGTCGAACTGGGCGAGTCCCTGAGGGAGCGATTAGACGATCTCCAGGTCATCGTGAAAATGGCGTCGATTGAACTCACCCCCAAGAAGCCCTCGTTTCCCCTGGGCGTCTGGCACGTGGAAGGCCAGATGAACGAACATATCGTCGGTACAGCGCCGCATTAACTGGACTCGGAGAAAGTCACGCCTAGCCACCTGCAGTTCCGCATGCAGATAACCAACATCCCAGATGGCTGGGATGTCAGCCGGGGCAGCTTCAACTGGATGGAGCGAGTATACGGCACTGTACTCGGCTTAGGCGCAGGTAGCCCATGCATTCAGAGCTACGGCAATATTGAGACAAAGGAGGGAAGACTCCTCGCCTTTCCCGACGTCTTTGACCACTGGGTCTCCTCTGAGCTGCAGGACAAGACAAATCCCGGCCATTGTCGCTTCATCGCCTTGCGGCTCGTCGACCACAGCACTCGTATCATCAACACAGCCAACGTCCTGCAGCAGCAGCAGCAGCTAGTGGACAGAGAGCGCATTTAGCAACCTGAACAAGAAGAACACCGACAGAGTGCCCCATATTATTACGCAGCTTATTCTTGACCAGATCCCGGGTCAAGCTGGCTTAGAGGCAGCTATGCAGGGGAAGCAGAACCTCCCGGCCGAGATTGTTAGCATGGTGGAAAAGGAGCTTGGGGGTGCGCTGCCCATGTCACTGCAGGAGGCAAAGAAGCACAGCCCTAAACTTATGGATGTTCATATTGCTTTTCAGGGTGAATCGAGGAACAGTTGGAAATATGTTAGGTATAATTTCTGCGAGCATTGATAGGATGCTAGCTGGAGTCTAGACGATGGACGCTTGGGAGATTCAGGACACGATAATTATGGCACACGATACCGATGACTATCTATTGAGACAACTTAAAGCCAAGAAGCAAAGTACTTGAAAATGTATACATTTCGGCTGAGCAAATTGGCCCTCTAATTGGCTTATGCTTGCCAGCTCACATGCGCGTGGGGGTTGCTCGCATCTTGTTTGAAAAGAGGGGGATCAAGTCAGCAACATCTCCTCCACGTAACCTGAACCGCCCAAGCTCAGAAGAAACAACATGGAGATGCAGCCTTGCAAAGTATGCCAGGAGATATTCACCGGAAAGCAGCGTATCAGGGAGCCTCGTCCTCACCACCAGTCCAAGGATGATATCCTGGCGGCGGCCAACAGCGGATGCCGACTCTGCAAGCTCATCACCAAGAGTCCGGGGTTCGAGCATTTCAAGACGAGTGAGTCGTTTGAAGCCGAATGGTATCTCTCGCCCTTGGAAGAAGAAGAAGGCCATGGCGCTACTTGGTTCCGACTGACCATCGATGCTATGGACGATGAGGAGGAGGAAGAAATTGACACTGCGTATTTTACGAGCGTGGCACCCCAGGAATGTAAGGACCTCGATCAGCAGGGACATGTTTGGATTCCCAAGTCGGGGATAGAAGTCAAAAGTCCAGAGGCACCGGTGTTTCCTCCAGCATGGGCATTCACTCTTGTACCCGCAACAAGTAAGTACCAGGCTGAAGACAATTGAACTACGGATATGGAGTTGTGTGACTAACCAAATGCTTAGACTTCTCCCCCAAAGACCTTCAGTACGAGCCTCCATCAGGAACCCACGATCCACGAATGTGGTCTCTAGCCAAAGGTTGGCTAGACAAATGCCAGAAAACACATCCAGATTGTTCAGCATCCCGAAACCCTACGTTTCGTCCCACACGCCTCGTCGAAATACTCGACACCAAGACCGTCCGTGTTCTCGAACGCAACAGCGCTACCCCTCTAGGGCCGTATGCAGCATTCTCACATTGCTGGGGACGCACCAAAACCCTCAAGCTACTCGAAGAAAACAAGGCCCTGCTGAAAACCAGCATCAGGATCGCAGATTTGCCGCAGAGCTATAAAGAAGCGCTCGACGTTGCTATGCGGTTTGGCATCAACTACATCTGGATCGATTCTTTATGCATCGTACAAAACTCTGTCAGCGACTGGAGAGCAGAAGCAGCGACTATGAAGGACGTATACGGTAACGCCCTGATCACGATAGCAGCCAGTGCTGCGTCTGAGAACTCCGAGGCTAGTTTCCGCCGCCGCGATCCCAGGATTATACAGCATCTTCGGGTGACTCCAAAATGGCAGGGCATCATAGACATGTCATACGTCGTAGTGAGTATGGATGCTTACAACCAAGAAATCGAGGCCTCTCCGTTACGACGCCGGTCATGGGTTCTTCAAGAGTCGTTTCTGTCCCCGAGGACCCTGAGCATGAGTAGCTCTCAGCTCTGGTGGGAATGTCGAAAGGCACTGTTTTGTGAAGCCTGGCCCAACGGAGTCCCGAAAAGATTGCGATATAGCTATCCGGCTGCAACAGAGACCAATATCAGGACCAAGGCTTATCATCACCTCTGGTGCGACCTTGTCGAAAAGTACATGAAATGTGGCATCACGGTGTTTTCGGACAAGATGATCGCCATGGCTGGCCTCGCCAGCCACTTCCAGCCTCTTCTCGCCAACGACGAATACACCGCTGGCTTCTGGCGGTCCCAACTGCCAAAGACTCTGTGTTGGACCGTCAATCTCGGTCACTCTGGGTTCAAGACATACCGTCCAGCCCAGTATAGGGCGCCGTCGTGGTCCTGGGCTTCAGTCGAAGGCCACATGTACTTTTACCACAAGACGCACGGAGCTCAGGGGAGCAGCTCGAGGGAAGTCTGTAAAGTGCTTAATGTTGGCCTTGTCAGAGCTGGACCAAGCCCTACAGGAGATCTGAAAGGCGGGTACATCAAGATGCGCGGTAGGCTACTTCCGGTACAACTTGTGCAGCCGTTCTTGACTGTTCCGGACGAGAATGGTATATACAGGTACATCAAGGGCTCTGCCGAGGACGAGAACAAAGTTGTAGACGAGGACGTTGATAGGACGTGGGTGGACTTGGATGAGAATACGAGCGACGAATGGCCCGTAATTTCACATCTCGACACTTTGGGCGTGGATATACAGAATGGGGGCTATCTAGACACGGCAAAGCGAGTGGCGACGTTTGCGCAAGTTTGGGATGGTCAACTATTTAGTCTCCCAATTATCGAGTGGGTTCATCTCGAGAAGCCTAGGGTGGCGGGTATCATACTAGGTCATGCCAAAGGGGAGCCTGATGGCCGGTATCAACGAGTTGGGTTCTTTCATTGCGGCGGTCATGTTACTTTTTCGCACTTTAGAGGGGGGGTGAGTCAGGAGTTTTTCATTGTGTAGTTATCACTAGTTCTAGTACTCTATGTGGACGACGATCTTGAAGCTGTTCTCACTAAGTTAGAGTTCGGACTTACTATGCAAAAAGATGGGGTTGAGTTTCAAGGGGTAACTTTGGACAAAGGAGTGAGCAGGGGTTATGGTCTAATTATTATAGCTGAAACTGTCGAGAAGCGAGATTATGAATCCTTATTATAGAAATAAGGCTGAGCCCATGATGAGTAGCTGCAGCTAGAGATCTGACTCTTGGTTCTGCCAATCACATGAAGCCACGACTTTTGCGCAGTTGAGCTGACTGGAGAGAAGCGGGCAGCCTGGAAATAATGTTTTAGACAAAACAACAACTAAAAAACTTTGTGTATAGAATGAAGCTTACGCGCGTCCCGCTCCAGGATGCTGCCTCCCTCCCACCCGTCGCCCTAGAAGACGCGGAACACGTATACATCTTTACTCAGCTCAACGTGGACAAATGTCTCGTATACTGCGAAGCATGGAAGGCGAAACACGCCGTAACACAAAGGAGGACTACGAATCCTGCTGCAAAACGTGAGAAACGCGCAGATAGATCTTTAATGTTCTACTCGATGCCCTTTTCTCGACACGTCCGGATCTTGATCTCGAGGCGTTGGTGCTTGAATGGGTTCGCTATGGGTTCCTCCTCAAGGCACAGGACGGGCCAAATGGAAAGCCTTTTGCCTTTCAGCTTTTCTCTCCCTCAGGTGAGTATATACAAGTAGATGATGGGCTCTAGAAGCGATGAAACTGACGCAACATATAAAAAAGGGCCAAGGCTGTCTTTCAGAGCCTGAGGTCAGCAAGCGTCCTACGGAGTGATACGGCCTCTCCCGAGTCTTTCAGTCTATTAGAAAGATGGATTCGAGACTGCGAGATATCTCATAGGCAATGTGGCTCCGGTCGCGATGTGCCTCTTCCCAAGAGATGCCTTGACTTAGGACCACCTAGCGTTGCTAGTGACTCTGATATTAGACTTTCAGAGACCGAGGGCATCATGGGTACCTATGCCAGTCTCTCTCATTGCTGGGCCAGGGGCCCGAAGCCAATCGTAACTACATCCGACACAATCGCATATCGTCTCAAGGGTATCACATTCACTGCGCGGCCCAAGACATTTGGGGACGCTGTCTTGATAGCAAGGAGGCTTGGACTGCGATATATCTGGATTGACTCCCTCTGCATTATCCAAAACTCAGCCGAGGACTGGCAAATCGAGTCTAGCAAGATGGCCGACATCTACCACAACAGCTTTGTCACAATCGCTGCTGTATCGTCGCCTGACTCCCGCGGGGGCTGTTTCTCTCCAGAAAAGTTGAGCGACTTGTGCTTTCGTGTCGAGGGAGAGGGCTTCGATGCCCTGATCGCCGCAAGATAATGCGAGGGCGATGGAGAGGTCTCTGACCTGGACAAATTTGGACAAGCCTATCCTGCTCTCACTCGGGCTTGGATCTACCAAGAACGAATGCTCTCGCGCCGGATGCTCTACTGCACATATCGCGAGTTCCAGTTCGAATGCCGACAGGGCAAGACCTGTGAGTGCGAGAACCCATTCATGCCACCTCATCCGGCGCCGAAAACACTAGCAAGTCGAGCCATGCTGCAGGTAAAGGGCGATTATGCCGAGCTCGAAAAGCTGCACGGCGTAAAGGGCAAGTATTCGGCCGGGCAAATGTGCCAGCACTGGCAAAAGACAGTTATGCAGTACACAAGGAGCTGCGAATCACCCAGTCGAGCGATAAACTGCCAGCGTTGTCGGGATGCGCAAAGGACGTAGGCCGTATCACAGAAGATGGATATCTTGCAGGGATATGGAGGACTAGGTTTGCCGAGGGCTTGCTCTGGGTTGTCAATGTGCCTGTCAACCAGCCGCGTGCGAATGTCTGGAGAGCACCCAGCTGGTCATGGGCGAGCGTGGATACCACCAACGGAATCAACTATGCCTACCCTCGTAAAACACGCTATAGACAGGCTTTTCAGGACAAGATCGAGGCTGTTGAATGCACACCCGCCGGCCTCGACAAGACCGGAGCTGTCAAGTCCGGGCACCTCACCTTGCGAACATCACCCTACCCTACATACCTTCGTCGGATCTGCAGGCAGTGCCAGGCTTCAAGGAGCCCTAACCGGTATACGATAGAAAGCGACCACTGGTATTCTACGCGAAACCCGAGGATCACGCCATGTCCATCCATTGGCATCCAGGGTCTCAAGTTGAGATATATTACGCCGAGTTTCTTTCCGGACTACAAGTACGACAATATAATAGACTTTGATTCACAAGATAGAAGTGATGGACATGGATGTATGCACGCACCCGTTTTCTTGCTCCATCTATACGACTGTCAGTCGTTTGCGTCGTATATCATCACCGAGTTCTTTCTAGTGCTAAAGAAGTAGGCTCAACCAAGTGGGGGCTCGTATGAAAGGATCGCTCTCTTTGACCTTGCTTTCAAAAATTGGATAGACAGGGAGAGCTGGTTCCAGGATGAATATCAACCGGCACCTGACGAGGAAACCTCTGTAGCGGTAGTGTAGAGCCTGGCAGCAGGTGACTCGTTGATAGTGGATGAGCACCTCGGAGAAGCAACTCTCTATTGGAAAGAGGAGAAGGCGCGATAAATAGAAGGAACTTTCTCACCTATAATACCATGATTAACTATACCAGCTGATGAAGCTTTAGCTCCAATACACAGGTATACAGGGTAATCGGCTCGTGTGGATCTTCAAGAACCCCAGCAAGGATGGGCCTGGCATAAGTGGGAGAAGAAACGGAGACCGGACGAACCTCCTGAAACACCTTAGTTTTAACTAAAACAACCTCGAAGTCCCGCGATTGGAGGAGAAATCATTTCCGTCTTCTAATTAATTTGGCAGCACAGTCTTATTTTGAGCTCATGGTGGGAAACCAACGGATCAGACGGAAGCAGTTATCACTCACCAACGCCTGTGTCCCAGATAGATGATAGGTTTGGAAGTATATAGGTTTGTCCAAAGTCTTGTATCTAGGGAAGAAGTCAGTCAAGCATCACATCACGATCTCTTTGCCGGACAAGGAAAGCACCATTCGTTCTTTATTTCACTTCTACACTCACTATTCACACTCATTCACTACTTCTCCTCGCCGATACAACATGTTCAAGTTCGCGAGTGCTTTGTTTCTAGCTGCCCTGGCTGGTAGCGCTGTTGCTGCGCCCACAGCTCCCCACACTAACGTTACCTCTGCCTGCACCTTTTCCGGCCCCAACGGTGCTTCCAAGGCCAGCGCAGCCCAAGCATCATGTGCCACTATGGTTCTCTCCAACGTTGCTGTGCCTGCTGGCGAAACCCTAGACCTTGGCAAGCTCAAGGACGGCACCCACGTCATCTTTAAGGGTGAGACCACCTGGGGCTACAAGGAGTGGTCTGGCCCTCTCCTCCTGATCGGCGGAAACAAGATCACAGTAGAGGGAGCCAAGGGCGCCATTCTCAACGGTGATGGTGCCCGCTGGTGGGATGGCCTGGGTGCAAACGGCGGAAAGACCAAGCCCAAGTTCTTCTGGGCTCACGGTCTGACCGATTCGTCCATCAACAACCTGTACATCAAGAACACGCCTGTTCACGCTGTCAGCATCAACGGTGCCAATGGATTGACTATTACAGACATGACCATCAACGATGCTGACGGTGATGATCACGGTGGCCATAACACCGATGGTTTCGATATTGGTGACAGCACTGGTGTTGTCATCACTGGTGCCAAGGTTTACAACCAGGATGACTGCGTTGCTGTCAACTCTGGAAAGGTGAGTCAGCTACATCAATCAGTCTTTGCGATCCGCAAGTGGTGGTACTGACATAGGAAAACCAGGATATCACCTTTAGCGGCGGTCTCTGCTCCGGTGGCCATGGTCTCTCTATTGGTAGCGTCGGAAACCGACCCAACAACGTAGTCGACACGGTCGTCTTTAAGAATTCCGTAGTCAAGAACTCAGTCCAAGGTATGTTATCTGATTCAACGCTGTCGAGCCCAAAAACTGACCTGCCATCGTAGCTATCCGTGTCAAGACCGTCAAGGGCGCTACTGGCTCTGTCTCTGGCGTTACTTACTCCGGCATCACCATGTCCAACATCTCCAAGTTAGTCAACCTAATCACTTCTCGATCGTTTGCAATAAATTTACTCACAACTCGTTTTAGATTCGGCATCCTGATTGAGCAAAACTACGACGCAGGTGACCTCCGCGGCCTTCCTACCAGCGGCGTCCCCATCACCGACCTGACCCTCAAGAATATCTCTGGCATTGGTGGCGTTTCTTCCGATGGCACTGACGTTGCCATTGTCTGCGGACGCAATGGCTGCTCAGACTGGACCTGGACTAACGTCAAGGTCAGCGGAGGCAAGGAGTATGGCAGCTGTCTGAACGTTCCAGGCGTTGCGTCGTGTTCGAACTAGGTTGTTGCCGCTGTGATCAACTATAAGAAATCTTCTGTGTTGAGGCTATAGTGTGTAGGGTCAGAGTACAGGAATGTCCAACATTTTGCAAGCACCGCATAGAGCGTCTTCAAGAAGTAGGCGCTGTCACGGATGTACCTTTAGTTGACAGCTTTGTGCGCACATTCCTGAAGCTAGGAGCTCTGATCTTATTTAGCTAAAGTAATCAATACACGGCACTATTCCATGTGCGTTTCCTCTTTGATAGAGGAAACGCACACAGACTAGAGCACTGATTCTCTCGGCTCAGTTTTCCCCATCTTTGATGCCTCTAGCAAGAGTCAAGTCCGTGTAGCCTGGGAAATATCAACAAAAGACTGTGGAGGGATGATAACATGCAACAAGGGCAAGACGTACAAGTGAAATAATGGTCATACTCGATATAACGGAATAGAACGTAGCACTCGACATGCTGTGGCTTGTCTTCCTTCTTCCAGCGATCGCATCTGCCCCAGACAGTGCTTTCATCTCGCAGTTCATAGCTATTAGTTGCATCGGTCCAGTAGATAGCTAGATAAAAATGCCTGTTAGAGCTGTCGAACACCATGATACCACCAGGTCTCAATATATGACACCCGGTCGATTTAAAGGGTGCTTGCTTACTGAGGGGGCCATCTACCTCCTCGCTATACTTCATCCGGTGAGGCAGCTCCAGGCGATCGATGGGCCAGTCGAGAAGATGGTTGGTCTCATCACATCCATCGCAGGCCCATCCGCCCATTGTTGCGTCGTTGTGAGGATTGTTAAGCATGCTGGGCTGTCTGTCTGCATCTTTGCAGGAGGGCGGGTTGTTGAACAGCATCATCGCCCATACTAGCTGGTTCCCGCCCTCAGACAAGGACTGGTCTGACCCAAGGTAGACCTTGAAGTCGGCTGCGATAGGCACAGAAAGGAGGCCGAGAACAGTGGTGATCTTGTTGAACATCTTGGGAAGAGTAATGAGGTGATAAAGGTTACAGATATGGTAAAGGGGTCTTGAATAAGGAGAAAGATGCTGTGAATGGCGAGACTTGTTGATGGGTTTCAGGTATCGAGGGAAAGAAAGGTCAGACCAAGAAAGCCTTCTTATACTTCCTTTTCTTCCTCGCTTTATAACCCTTGCCCTCTTTTCTCCTTTATCTACCACAGTTGGTCAGACGGGTATCATTTCATGACGCTTCTTCGACCACAGGTACCTTGTTCTTGCACACTGGCTGGGCGCTGCGTCTCGAGATTGATACCTAGACGCAGCTTCAATGTAACGCTTTGGTCTATTCATGCGTCTTATTACCGCAATTTCACCTCTATATATGCGAGCTGTACTCTAGGGATCCCTACTTGGAGGAAACATGAGGGTGTGATCCCATGGCCCACCGCCGCTTTTGCCAAGATTTAGTTATCGTCGTTAAAACGAAAGGCATGAGCGATGAGAGCAGTCCTTGGTTCTTATACTAGTATAATTCAAGATAAATGAGTGTAGAAGGAGTATTAAGATACTTCAGCTTATTTAGAGACACCCAAAGCTGATGTTCAGTTTTGGATTTGCCGGCTAGAAGTTCAAAGCCCCCTGACTGTGAAATATGTTTCTTATTACCGGTTAGCCCAAAGAAAGACAGCATGCATATACGAACTTTCTCCTTGCTGATCAAGTGATTTGCCTACAGCTGCCTCTCCAAGCCTCTCAGCTCTCTGTCGAATCTGGGATCATGGGGCGAGCATGACCACAAGGCCTGAGTATGTCTCATATCACTGGGTTAAGAAACAGAGCGCGCATAATTTTCTTTATTTATAACTATTCGTCTTGATCGTTTACAGCCATGATTCGTTGTTGCTTCTGGGTCCAGGCATTGCCCGGGTCAAAGGAAAGGTACAATATACGCAGCCATCTTATGCAGTAGCGAAAAGGCCTCGTATAGTAAACAAGTCAACATTAGGTACCTGGGTTTCGAGAGTTTAATGTAACTCCTATTGGATCTTCTAATGCTGTTTGAGATGTGCGGAGTTTTGCAGTCGTATATGCATCTGTCGTTTACTCCTTGACAATACTTTTGATTGTCAGCCTCTGACGACACAGGTATCTATAAATACCCTAATATTTCTCAATTGTCTATCACGCGTTTGAGCTTTGATTACATGAACGATGGATCAAATAGGAACGATGGTGTCTAGTACTCATTATGAAATTTTGCCAGATTAGAAACTTATTGGCATCTTCATTTCTTAGTTGCTAATTTAAACAGTAGCATAGAAATAGACAATGTGCTTTTGTTGCCTTGTCATTGACTAAAAACATTTCACTACCTAAAATGTAACTCTGGTAGAGGATCACTAGCAACGATACACTCGTAAGAGAATTAGCCACCATTAGAAAAGAAGCCTTGGCCTTAACTGGGCCAAGGAAAACATCAACACCGTTCATCACGTCAACGAACGTTTTCTTTTTGGAAAATGAAACCTTTATGAAGATCTAGTTATCAAGAACATCTAGCCCCCAAGTTTCAATACCAAATTCCTTCGACAACGTGAAGATCGCGGAAATACAAGAACGCTATACCCAAACCCTTTCCCAAACCCATGATCAGACACTTTCCTCGGTGCCACGAGCCCCTGAATGACCGACAGGAGCCTGGCAGCTCAGACAATAGCGCATCACCTCGATTAGACGGTGAAGCGGAACCGGGGGCTTCTCTCGCCCATGGACTCAATCTCATCCTCAGTCTTGCCCTCCATCAGATGGTCCTGCTTGCCCTCATCGCGGAGCTTGTTCTGTCTCTTGAAGTGGAGATGAAGAAGCACGTTGATGGCGAGAGACACACCCAGCATTCCCATGCTAGCACCGTATCCGGGCTTGAAATGAGGCTTGTCCTTGTCGCTGAACAGGAAGGGAGAGGCAACGCCAGACGCGTTACCGATGGTCAGGTGCATACCGGTCGAGAAGGCTCGCTTGCCATATCGAGGGTTGTTGGTGGGAACCCAGGCAAAGGAGATACCGGAAGACAGGAAGATGCCGATGGAGACAAAGCAGCAGCCGGCATAAGAAACACCAGCGCCGGCGTTAGCAATGAGCATACCGTAGCCGACGATGGCGGAAACGATGCCGCCCATGACAAAGTAGCCTCGACGCTGGGTGATATCGCTGAGACGAGCACCGATGAGATAAACAATGGCTCCAATAGCGTAGATGGGGACAGTCATGGCCTGGACCTCAGCTGCGGACCAAGTACCGAGCTCGTGGATGATGGTGGGGAGAAAGACGACGAAGGAGTAGAGCATGGCCAGGGTAGGGAACAGGGCAAAGCAGTAGGCCCAGGTAGTCCAGTCCTTGACAGCATCCAGGACATCTTCCTTGAGCAGCTCGCGGTGGTTTCTCGCCTTGCCGACCTGGACCTCGTGGATCTTGACGAGGTTCGCCTTGTCCTCGTCGGTGAGGAACTTGGCAGTCTGGGGGCTGTCGGGGAGAACGAAGGGAATGACTATTCCAGTGAGGATGGTAGGGGCACCGTTGATGAGGATGATCCACCTCCATGCGGACCAGCCCAGAGCGCCATCCATGAAGCTGATGCCGTATGCAACAAGTCCACCAGCGACACCAGAGACGGCGGCGGTGGAGAAGAAGTAGGCGATGCGAAGAGCCAGACTGCGGCGGCCGTAGAACATGGAGAGGTACAGCACGACACCGGGGAAGAAACCAGCCTCGCAGAGACCGAGAATGAGACGGCACGCGACGAGAGCGCCCAGGTTGTTGACCCAGGCACTGCAGGTCGCGGTGATGCCCCAGGCGAGGGTGAGGCCGGCGAGGTATCGGGAAGGCTTGAGGCGCTTGATGATCAAGTTGGAGGGAGACTCGAAGAGCTGCAGACTGGTTAGATAGAGTCAAGACGAGGATGATGTGGACAGGCTTACACAGTAGGTGATGAAGAGGACAGAGACGGAGAGTTGGAAGTCGTCGCCTGTGAGACCTAGATCCTCTTCCATTCTAAACAGACGGGCGTTGCCAATGTTGACTAGAGTCCAGAGTCAGCTAGCGAAGGTTGAAAAGGAGTAAGGTGAAACATACCTCGATCCATCATGTTCATGAGATACACCCACATCACCATGGGAATGATGCGGAAATCCAGCTTCTTCAGGATAGCCCGCTCAGTAGCCTTGTCGACAAACTCGGTCTCCTCACCGAGCGCCGTCTCAAGGCCCTCGGCCTTGCAGTCAGACGAGTCCGAGGTCTTGGGCCTCATAGACTCCTGCTGGACCGCCTCCGGCTGGGAGTAGGCAAGCTTGTCGTCCGCCGTCATCTTGATCCACTGCTCAGCTTGATACGTCGCTGAAGGACTGTGGGGGGTTATAAGCTTCGCGCGTTGGCGAGCTTGAAAGGTCCTCGGGGAAGGATGAGGGGGAGAAGAAGAGGGAGTGAAGACGTCAGCCTGAAGCCTTGGAGATGATGCGTGCTGAGGAGGGCGAGAGAAAGGAGGAGGATGGGGCATTCACTTTATAGCAAAGCCAAGATAATTATCCATGTGGGCTGTAACCAGGACACCCAGGGCGGGTCCTCTTTCTCCTCAGTACCAAACTCCAAGGATCATCTCCACGTTCTGAGAGATTGTGCTTTTGCCAAGCTATGCAAGCCTTGACCAAAACTTGCCACGCGAGGGCTGGTCTTGGCAGTCGAAGCCTGTATCACCAACTCCCATTCGCGCAGCAGCAGAGGCGCGTCCGCACAGAGCTGTAGCCAAGCAGTCTGCATCCGCTGGCCCTTCCCGCCGCTCTGGGCTCAACAGGTGAGGCCGTCTCAGTCCATCTCAGTCCGCATCTACGAGATCATCTGGGATCCCTATCCTAGATCCTCCTCCCCGCAGCAGCACAGATTCTCTCCCCGCATGCCAAGAGCCCCCCGTTGACTCCGCAATCAGGCTATTCCCGCGCTGGCGGGTGAGCCGTTGTGTGTCTGGGGGAGAGGCCGGTTATGCGATATATCGTGTCGGCGCATATGCGCGCGAGGAGGAGGAGGAGGAGTCTAGGAGCCCTAGGCTAGGAGCCCTAGGCTAGGAGGGCTGGGTTGAGTTTAGGTGAGGTCACAGGTGCAAAGAGCGGCTATCCTTGACGCGGCTACACACACACGCACGGCGCATCGACTTCGCCTCAACACGTGGCTTTGACGAGTTCCGAGGATATGAAATACCGGACGAGCGGAATCATTTGTTGATGAATTGCCATATACGGGGATTGCTTGGCCTGCATGCTTGGGAACCACAGGAGGGCTTAGAGGGATAAGACATGTAGGTAGTAGGGGTGCTTGTGCTGGAGTGTCCACGGCACTGTAACCCCGTCCCTGGTCAAGGCAGGCCCCAGGTATAACCCTCCTGAGACACTCCGCACTTGGCTGACGTAAAAGCCTGTAGTATATCATTATTCCCTCGGAAAAGACCCCGGAGAGGCTGTAAGACTCTGGCCGTAGCTCAACAACCCTGCCAGGGAAAAAACTCTGCAAGAGCCGTTGTGCCCCTCCCTAATTACTCCGCCTTTGTGCCCCAACTTTCATGCTTAAAAATATGCTTAGGCCAATCATCTACCAGGGAAAGCTAGATTCTGGTAGGTAATCGACCACTGTGACCTTTAGGCTTTTAGCTCATTTCCAAGCTTCCCCTCCTCCACCATCACCCAAGCCCCCAGCGCTTCTTGGTATCCCCGCGCCAAGATGGTGAACTCAACGCAAGCGCCTGGGCGGCCAAGACACGAAGCACAGGCGGGGAAAAGTATGGCATGGCTGCCCCAGATGAGATGAGATCAGATTTCCAACGTACGACTTCTTTCTCCCGCTTGGAATCTATGTGTCCCAGCCAATCTGGGGGGGAAACAGAGCAAACAAAGCGGGGAGGCCTCGAGACCCCATGGGGACCCCATAGACAAGGGGCAGTTTGTTGAAATACGGAGAATTGGGGATGCGGCCGTTCAAGCGCGCCAGCCAAGGCCCGCCAAGCGCCAACCCAAGCGCGCCAAGAGTGCCAAGCGCCAGTTGCTTGCTCTGTCGTCGGACGAGCTTCCATTTGGAGTGGACCGATCAGCCTCCCGACTCCCCTGCTGAGGTCGTCGCCTGGGGTTGGCTCCTCTCTAGCTAATAGCCCCGTCTGTGCATTACGCATCTTGACCCGAATCTCGCCCATCTCTTGTCATTGCTTGTCCTGCCTGCCTGTTTCTTGTCCCGTCGTCCTCGGTCTCCGGTAGTCCGTTCAGGCTGGATGCACAAGGGCTTGTCGTACGTAGTGCACGCTGGGGAGATGCCTTGGCGAGATACCCAGGTCCCGCAGACAGAGCCGAGAAATGCTGGAAGGGCTGACACGGTCTTGGATGGAGGTGATGGGACTCGTCCACACGCGGCAGGCATCACCAAATACCGCGGTCGAGCGCTGGAGTGTTTGCTTATCGCACACACCATCCTACAACCGTTGACGAGCGGTCAGAGGCCCCAATATCTGGTTGGCGATCTTTGCGCTTTTCGTCATGATGCCATTGCGACCTGCCCATTTCCTCCAACAACCTCTGATTATCGTCATTAAAGGGTCGTTTGGGCTTGTTTGGTGACAACACCAGTGTATGCGACGAGTCTGAGCCAGCGCTCGAAACACCTGTCCTCTGTCATCGTGACCGTCTTGGTCAGCCCCGAATGTCGGTGTCTCAACACTCCAGTTTAACAACCCTTTCTTCGACATTCTCTGCGTCCCTGCCGTGTTTCCGGGCGCATAAAGAGATGGTGCTCAACGTGATAATCCTCCCGCGGATGCAGACCTCGCGTGGCAGCCACGCCGCGCCTTTCCGCTCAAGATAAAGCCTTGAAACCAGCTCCTGTTTAGTATTTATCTGTGAGAGGGTGCATCCAGTAGCTACCTCGTGTATGCCGCCTTACCCGCCCGCCCCTAGCAAGACGCTGACTGCTCCAAATATCAACGTTAGGCCGTTGATCCTCGAGTAGCAACCTCGGTCACCCTCCGCTAATTACTATGCCCCAAACCCCAACTGACAGGAGTTGACTCCTCGCTGAAAAGGAGTCACATTGGAGATTTGTACTTTGGGGGCCTGTGTCCTTCGAATGTGACAGGTGTTTCATGTGGATACTCAAGGTACTCTATCAACAAGCAAAAGGTCGCTCGCTAATTTCGGGGCATAAGACCGAAGCACACTCTCTTGGCAAACACCGGATTTCAAAGACCGGTCTGTTGTTCGTCATCGGCTGGTCCCTGTAGGTGCCAATATCTCCGCAACCCGCCTTCGACGCCCCGAGACCGAATAATGGCCCACAAACCCATTTCTCGGCGATAATTTAGCAGCACGTCAATAAGGCTTGAATATTGCAGCCATCTTCACTTCAAGACGTGTATTCTAGCTGTAGAGTTGAGCCGGGTCACGCAACTACGATCAACTACCACGTTTCTGACACAGTAGAGGTATTGGCTAGAGGCTCACAAATTCCGGGTCCATACCACGGTTACACAAACACAAAGATAACTTGACATCCCTGGATGTTTGTCCAAGGAGGGGCATGAAGCGAGATTCGATGTAGGAAGACAGATTGGTGCTGTGCCCTGATGCCAAGTCGGAATATTTCCGCTCTTTTCTCGTTGTTATCAAAGACCTCCGCTATCAGCCGACAGGTGAGACGAAAGCCTCCAGTAAATAGCCAGAGATAACTGTTGTTTGTGTAGTTGTAAAAATGTCCTCCTGGGTCAGAGTGTCTATTACATTCTCCCACCTTGGGAGCTTCTGTGGCAGATCAACTCCTCGGACAGCCCATTTATCAAACCTGCCATACACGGTCTTCTCGTAACTACCCGGAAGCACGAGGCAGGCTACGCAAAGACGGTAGATGGGTGTTGGCACTGAAAACTGCCGACTGGGCGTTGGCTGCTACCGTATAAAATAGATAATAATTTTCAGCCTCAAGCTTATCCGAGTCTGGACGTGGTTGGGGTTAGATAGCGGCGGCTAGTAGGAGAGGCCGATATGGAAGAGCGGGCCGTTGATAGCGATGCAGGGGTTCATTGCAGCCCAAGAAGCCTATTGCACAGACTCTAGCTAAGATTAATTGTGTAAATAGACCATCGGAGGTATTCAAGAACATTACTAGCAGTGTCAAGACGCTTCGCCCGCTAGCCCGTCGATGCTGAACCCAGATCCTATCAGAAGGCTCATGCTCAAGCACCTTCAAAATGGGTGTTACCTCGGACGGACCTGAAAATAACCTTTTCAACAGCTTGCTCACTGAGATCATGACATGTAGTCACATCATTGAGAGAAACACAACAGAGTGTGATTTCGTGCTTAATGATAAGGGGAGAAAAGCAGGGGCAACGATATTGAGGCTTCAAAGGGCTCGTGCCGTTGGCGAACAACAGCTTCCTGCCTGTGCTATATTGAATGCGGAAGGCAATGGAATCATCATAACATCGAGGTTGAACGGCAAAGATTACAGGCAAGCGCCTTGAAGTCTCTTTCGATATATATATATTGACTATTCAGATTGCTAGCAACTGTATCTACTGCTCTTGCTGTTCTCGGGTACATTGTCCAGTTTGTAGGTCTTGGAGCCCTATACTGGTCAGCAACCGTCGTTCAACTAGGCGTCACCCTACTCATGACCGCGATCCGTGCTTGGGCGAGGAGGGGGCTTGCCTCAGACCTTGACACGAAACCAGTTTTACAAGGCCATGAAGCCGCATGGCTCACTCTCTATACCATTTCCGGGGGCAGAAGCCTTGCCGATCAACATGTCTCTTCCAGTCTACAGCCAGCAATTCCACCACACACTCAGTGTCACGAGCTCGCTCAGCAGCTATATCAATGGCTCAGGCAGTGGCCCACTCACCGGATGGGTGACAGAAGGCGGGCGTGTCTCACCATTCGTACATAGAGAATACCAAGACCCAGCAAAGGCCTATGCCAAGATTATGAACGTGGTCTTCCCCCACGCCGAGGGGGGTGAAATCGCGACAGTATCGGCCTCCTTTTCTGCCGTGGTGGAGAACATTATGAGGATCCTGAGCGAGCCTGACATGGTCCAATGGAAGGATCATTGTATCCAAGTGCCCTCGAAGCCTTCCGAAACCGACAGGATGGATAGGGTTGACCTGAACTGGGGCTTCAACATAAGCGACTGTCGGCTTCAAAATTGCCATTTACCGCGGAGAACCCAGCAGAACCTTTGCTTTGACGTCACGACATACGGAAATTCTGACACACGATTCAATGAGAATGACTCCGGTCGCTGGTACCTACTGAATCGCGATTCTATTCCAGCAATTCTATCGCTATCGGGTTATACCTTGGCGGTACGATACAAGTCTCTAATAGAGATTAAACTAAAAGCCGGGGGTTTCAAAAGATACCGTGGGAGTAGCCAAGATCTATACCACCCTGAATGTTTTAGAACTTTCAAACGCATCGTGGGACACGAGCCTTCACTCAAGCGGAAGGTCATTCAAGAATGGCTCAGTGCAAGCATCGAGATCACAGCTTGCCCCAACGGACTCAACATTCTTTCACAGACTACTGAAATGAATGACTTCACATGGTATCTCGGCATGTTTCTCTCGTCATTATCCCAGTACGTACTATAGAGCTTTCTAGCCTGAGTGAACTATTGCTGACGACCACAGGCCCCCCAATGAATCGACAGGTACATCTGCAATTCAAACTGAACCCGAGGAAAATGATTTAGTTATAAAAGTGCGTTCTAGTTCCAGCACCTCCCTGAATCTTGCTCAGGAGCTATTTTCTCTTTTCATCCTTGCAATTGCCGCGGATATTGATAAGGTCCTGGGAGACACCTGGAGGAGGAAGGGACAGGCAGAAACGAGCCCGATGAAGGAAAACTCCGTCTTTAGGATGCTAGCAGATGAGGTCGTTTGTGGGGGCTTGGCCCAAGATAGGGCAGAAGCCTACACCTTGATCATACCAGATTTTGCCAAGTATGGCCTTCTGCCGGACGAGACCTCCTAGCCGTATCTGCCATCTGGACACTCACAAGCTCTTGAGAGGGTTGGAGAGCTCATGAATATTTTCGGCCTAGATACCAGCATCGTGTTCTTTTTTATTGGCGCAGGATCTCCCTCTTTGATAGAGCAATATGCATCTGATAGTCTTGGATACTAGCAAAAGAAATAGCGAGTTGTTTCTTTATATTACGCTGACCAGTAGGATAACGAAACCGGAGCACTACCTAGTTACGTTGTCGGTTTTCAGACATGTTGTTATATTTTCTTGTTATAGCCCTTCATAGAGGCTCTGCTTATATTTCAGTTGCACGATTGAGAAGACTATACGATGAGGTAATTTAATAGAAGCTTATAGCAAACTCGTAGTGATATCTGGGTCACAAGGTCCAGCGAGCTTGTGACATCACGATTGTTCTTGCGTCGAGCAAGATTTACGTCATGAATTTTACTACGTCATCTTTAGCTCGTGAGTGATCCACTTGCAGAGGTATAAGATCAAAGACCAAGATAAAGCCAAGAGTCCTTGCATTGCATCAATACCTACCATCTTCATACCTAAATCTCTCAAAAAACACCGCACATTCAACCAAAATGTCCAAATTAGTGCAAGATGTCAAGTCCGGCCTCAAGGGCATCCGAGGAGCCGGCGACGCCATTCGAGGCGAGGCCCTCGAGGCCACCGACAAGGCTTTCAACCCGAACCCGACCAATCCGTCTGCGATAGAGGCGCAGGCAGAGAACAAGGGGATCTCGCAGAAGGGAAAGCATGATATGAAGGGAGCTGATGAGATGTTTGCCCGCCGCGAATGGGAGAAGAAGGGCGTGGTCCCTCCTGCGCACGCGGGCACCAGACAAGACAACGTGCACCCTCACGCCGGAGTGCCATCCAACACACAGCCCGTATCGAATGCTCAGTACGGAGCTCATCAGCCTGGCGAGGCTCTTGTGCGGGGGCCTGGTGCTGGTACCCAGATCCCTGACGAGACTGCAAACTACGCAACAGAGAGGCCGAACGAGGCTCTTGGTCAGCATCCAGGCGTAAACGTTACAGGTGCAAACGTTCCTGGCGGGAATGTTCCTGGCGGGAATGTTCCTGGTGGAAATGTGCCTGGTGGAAATGTTCCTGGGGCTCAACGCTATGTGTAATGAGAACACAACCTCTCAGGAGAGACTGAGTAAGTCTTGATGCCACCAACGACGTGATTCGAGCTCCTGACTAATCATGACAATAGTCGCTTCATCTGAGAGGTTACCATAACCAACGATACCCATGGAAGTCTAATTAGATACCCTAGAATAGCCCTGATAGTCTTGAAAGACACTCAGTCTTTGAGCTCGGTCAAACAAGTCACATCGTGTGTGTGTGTGTGTGTAGTTCCTTCTTGTAATCTTCTGTGATGTACAACGGGCTGGGTCTTGTTACATCTACGAGTCTTGAATTCGCTCCTGGAACGCAAACCCAGTAGATATGCGGGTTGTCCATCAGGAAACTCCTCAAAGATACGGCTGTATTAACACGCCTACTTACTTCCGCTTGCAGCCTTGTCATAGTGGTCTCCAAATGCCCCATACCACTCATCGATAATCGCATGCCAGCTCCAATAGTCTCGTCTCCCCTCTCGAGTTTCTTAGATATCTCATCTATAAACTCCTCCACACTCAAGGCGTTCTTGTTATCATCCGGATCCTCCCGCTCCCGGTGCAGATCTGACTCGACAGTAGGCGGCGCAATCTCGACAACTCTGATGCTAGAGCCCCCGTTCTTGAGCTGAGTGCGGAGGTTCATGCTCCAGAAGTGCAGCCAGGCTTTGGTACCGTTGTACACGGGGTTGATTATTGAAAAAGGGATGAGGCCAAGGACACTAGAGACGTTGATGATCATTGCGCTGGGCTTCTTTTGAAGATGCGGGATAAACCCGAGAGCCATATGCATTGGACCTCTGATGTTGATTTTGATCTCTTGGTCTGCTTTCTCGAGGAAGTCATCGTCTTTAAAGACCTGCAGAGGTCGTTGCACTCCAGCGTTGTTGACCACACAATCAAGTTCAGGATGCTCGGTGGTGATCTTGTTGATGAACTCGGGAATATCGGTCGTGACGCCAGTGTCTAGCACGTAATATCCGGCTGCGCCTATTTCCTTTGCGGTGGACTGCAGCTTGGACTCTGTCCGGCCAGCAAGAAGCACTTTCTTCCCCTTGGAGATGAAGTATTCCGCGAATGCCTTGCCAATACCACCGCCACCGCCTGTGATCACGGCGCAGTTGAAGTCAAGAGAGTCTGGTTGCGACATGTTTAAGTGATGAATCGGAGTAATGACACTCGATAAGGTCAACCACTTGGAAGTCCAAGGTTAGAGATGTATAGCGTTGCTCAGGCATTTGATGCTTGGTCTGTGAACATTTTATTCTTATTTGCCTACCCAACATGACCTGATCCAAGACGTCATCGCTATTCCGTGGTTATTAATAACCAGGACAATCCTTCGGGGGTTAATGAGTAACGGTCTGGAGAGAAATACAGCTGGTTGACGTCACATATGGCATGGAATGGCCAGATCTAGGCATCTCAATGTCGATTCCAGCCATTAGGCTTCAGTAGACTCTAGTCTATGTGCGTTTCCTCTATCAAAGAGGGTTATGCTGTCACAATTTCAAAGAAAACTGTTTTTTTTCACATCTTTGATATCATATCCCGATATCAGCACAGCTACCTCTTCAGTAGACTCAATGCTGTGGTTGCCGATGATACATTAAAAACAACCCTCAAGACCAAATCCGATGGGTAAAGCAACCAAATAAAACAGCATACGACGAGGAACAAAGCCATCAACTCCTACAAATGTCCTCGCATAAAGTCTGTGCTATCTCATAGTCCTGCTCAATGGCTGGGCTGCGGGCAGCGCACTCTTCCAGGTAGCCCAGAGCAAATGAGCGCCATTTGAGGTCCACGTCTGACACTATGTCTCGTATGTGCTGGTATGGTGATACGCTCAGAGCAAAGACGATACATATTTGACCAAATAACCTTGAGCGTTGTTAGCACGGTAATGGTCTGGAGGATATACCCAAAGACGGGGAGAACCATACTGGCTGCTGACAAAGAATCTCAGGGGATTGCAACTCTTCATGGGGGTTGCAACTTGAAGGACTGAAGCCCAATCCAACATTGAACCTATTGTATCCCGGCATTTCCGCAAATGTCCTTCTGTGAGGGAGGAAGGGCGATGTAGGGCACGATGTCTGGGTTGGTCAGCGACACGATATTGACTTGGTCTTGACAGTAAAAGACTCACAACAGAGGCCGGCCAATGTGGAATCTGGCAACAAAGTAGCGAGCATGAAGCCAGAGAGTCACCAAGACATCCGAGGGAGATTCGGCTCGTCTCAGCGGAGCTTTGGGATCAAACATGAGCATTGGCGGCAACCTTTCGCGCCATTGCTCTAGCTGACGGAGGAGCTCGTCCTCCACGGGCTCTGGGGGATAGTCACTGGTAGTACCTATAATTGTGAGTATTTTCTCATCATATTCTAGCAACAGCGCCAAGAATGAATGACGTACTTGAATGGAACAGACTGTTGCGAGCCCGAGTCAAGATGAGCCGGTGAGCCAGCTGCGACAAGAAGTGATAATGAAAGAACGGGTCATCTCCTGGGTAGCGAAAAGAACCAAAAGACGCTATATCTTCGACCGATATAAACTTTGGCAAGGCGATTTGCTCCTCCAATTCCAACGAGTGGCTCCGAGGGAGGTTGAGTTCCTGGATGAGGACGGCTTCGAACATGCTTGTGATCCAGAAAAGACGCGACTGCATGTCAAGCATCCACTCGTCTCGTTCCCTCGAGATACTTTGGCTGCATTAGTGATAGTTGTGGTCGGTGAGCCAAGGGGAGCTTACTTGTTCCAGAAATACGCGCAGCATGAACTCGCCTTGTTGAGCATGGCCCACCAATCGATAGGTCGCAGAGCTTCGGCGTAGAATAACCTGACAAGTATTAGCAGGGTGGGAAAGTGAACGGATCGCATGGAAGATACCCAGAGAGAAGATAGAACTGGCAAGCCTGAATTCCCTGGTCGCATATCAAGAAGCCGAATCTCTTTCTGGCTTCGTTGAAAAATGCCAAGCCAGGTATACCGCTGTCATGATCATTGAGACGCCTGGGCATAGGGGAATTTGCGGTACTAGTCGCTGACGAAAACCCAGCTTCTCTCAGAGCCTTTTGGCTTATGACTCCTAGAGCCATCACAACCAGGACAATGCAGCTCTCGATACAGATCCCAAAGTTGCCGTCTATGGCAACCCCCAGAGTCCGCTGAAAGTAGATCTTCTGGTCCAGAATAGGGCTGGCAAGGTTGAACGTTGAAAAGTAGACGTCAGACAGCTCTTTGAGAGTAGAAATGCTTAGATTGGACAGCCAGTCGGAGTCGATTCCGGAGAGAGACGAGTGCTGCAAGTTCGGTCGGGATGATTCAAGTCTGGTAGCGTAATCCGGTCCGTTCACTTGACACGATAACTTGACGGATTCGGGTAACGCTGACTGAATCGCAGGCCAGAACAGTACCTGGTGGGCGCTGAAAGAGATTGGGGGGCTTTGATCTGAAGAAGGGGTCGCAATGATAGGCTCTCGTCTCTGCATAAAGGACGGTACGCCTAATACCTCGCTGGAGTTTGCAGGGGATCTCGGGATCATGTCACGAAGATGTGAGGCGAGAACACGGCTTTCGGCTGTAGCAGTCGCATCGCTAGCTTTTCCGTCGTCGATTTTACCCTCGATGCGTCGAAGGATGTTTACAATCATGCCTAGGGACGCTTCGTTCCTGCAGACGGCTTAGCTTTGTGCCAGATATGTTGATCATGGGTATTACCTGGTTGCTTTCCGCTGGCCGAAGCGGCATTGGATACCGAGTGACTTGCACACGCCACAGGGAAAGTCTTCATCACATCGAGTCTTTTTCTGGCGACAGTATTCGCAAGCCTGGATGAGTGAAGTAAGTGCCAGGTTAGAGCCGTCGCTCACGAGGGAGCAGGCTGCTGTTTGCGTACCTGTCTGGCGATAAAGCCTCGTTGACGCTTTGAGGAAGGCGCGTCGTCTGAGACGTTTCCCTCTGCGTCTGGAGTGTCCTCTGGCTCTGCCATTGATAGCTGCTTGTAAGTTGCAGGCGTGAGGTTTTGGCTCCGGGGAGAAATGTCAAACTCCGGAGGGAGATTTTCGTAGCCCAACCCTGTTTAGGCAAATTTCAAGATTGTGGGGCACGAGACTTGGCAGCTTCGACCCGGCTACCCTGGAGCAGAGCCATCGTCGGTTGGGATCATAGTTACATGACCCTGTTATTGGTGCTTGATAATGTCGAATATCGAATGGATGCTTACTAAAACTGATTATAGTACCAGACTCATTTTTAGGACATCTCTCGAACTCGCTTCTACACTGCGGCTTTGCATATTTTACCTTTCATGTCGTTGCTGTGAGGAAAAGAGAATACCGATAACACTCGACGGTGATTAGAAAGGGCCAAGTATTTTAGTACTGCAAAGCAGTTGTTCACTGTGTGCTTCACTCTGAAAGTCGCCGCCTCTAGTATTTTGTCTAAGAGATTTAGTCCACGTCTCTGTCAGGTCTATATATTGTAATATCTAGTCTCTAAATAAAGCGCTACCAACATGCCCGCCTACCACATGTAGTTAATCAACTCTATAGTTTCAGATGAGCACTCTTTCTCCCATCAACAAGTTGTCTCAACACCAACGCAGACTTCTTTGGCGTCCTTTCCAACGTCTCGTAATCTGTGAATGTGACGCCAAACCTAGGTCCATACCCATCCGACCATTCCAGGTTATCCATCAAAGACCATGCAAAATACCCTTCCACCACAGCACCATCTTCTTTGACGGCCTTGCTAATGGCATCAAGATGGTCTTTAAAGTATCTAATCCTGTACTCGTCCTTCACAGACTCTTCGCGAGTCATCTTATCCTCTCCAGGACACGGGCATCCGTTCTCTGTGATGATGATGGGCTTGCCGTAGAGGCGATATACGCGCGAAAGATGCTTCCGGAAAAGATCCGGGCATGATCGCAACCAGTGTAGGCCGCTCTCCAGGCCGACAGGGTCACCGGCCTTGTTTGACTGAAGCTCGTCAATGTTACCGATGTAGTCGGTATCTGGCGGCGGAGAGGAGTGATGGCGGGCAAACTGAGAGGTGTAGTAGTTCATGCCGTAGAAATCGCACTCGGCCGAACGGAGAAGAGCCATATCATCTGATGAAAAGGCGGGCAAACGGTCTTTCAGTTGGTCCCGCATACACTGAGGATAATCCTCCCCTAAGCTGTTCTCACGTTAAGTCGAGTCTATACAAGAATGGAGCTTGGAGGGCGGTTTTCCTCACAAGATTGGGTTTGCAAACCATCCTATGTGGAATTGCATACGGCGCTCGGCTGCCTCACTATCCCGCGGGTCGAGAGAATCCCACGGCTCATAATAATCGCCGTTCAACGAGATGCCAATCTGGCCCTTTTGCGACGGGCGAAAGTCTTGGTTATAGGCTGCCACGGCACGAGCATGGCTCATGATCAAGGCTTTTCCGACAATCCACGGTTCCGTAGCTGTGTCGCCCTCTGTCGATTGTGGGTTGATACTGCTTCGCCCAGGAGCGTTACCTCCCGTTGCATAGCCCTAGAGAGAGGCGTCAGTATAGCAGTCTGTGATCGAAAGGATTACATACAAATATGGACACGATCCAGGGTTCGTTAAGTGTGATCCAGTGCTTCACGCGATCGCCGAATCGCTCGTAGCAGAGTCTGGCGTACCGCTCGAAATCCTCCTGGGACTCTTTCACATCTAGCCAGCCGCCGTAGCGCTCGTGGAGAGCTTGTGGTAGATCCCAATGATACAAAGTAGCCCACGGTGTAATACCTCTCGATAAGCATCCGTCAATGACCCTGTTGTAGAAGTCGATGCCTGCCTCGTTTATCGGATCTTGTCGACCGCCCAGTGGGATCAAACGAGACCATGAGATCGAGAAGCGATACATATCTGCGCCGTATTGCTGCAGCAGGTCGAGATCTTCTTCTAGACGATGATAATGGTCGCAAGCAACATCGCCATTCGCATTCTTGGTGCGACTGGGGTCTAGATGACAAAAGACATCCCAAATAGAAGGACCGCGGCCGTCTTCTGCCACGGCACCTTCGATCTGGTAGGATGCCGTTGCGAAGCCGAGCTGGAAATCTGCCGGCAGAGAAGGCATCATGTGGTTTCGGGGATAAAGAGCTGGGATATACAACCAATATGGCCTGCTCCAGAGCTACCATCGACACTCCCCTTTATACCGTGGAGGAGAAATGGGAATTATGGCCGAGGACTTACCTTGAGTGCAAGTTAGTGGCATTTGTTGTAACAAGTCATGGTCTGCAGATCACGGCCAAATATCCGCCGATCCATCTTGGTCCCCCCTCGTATTTCCCCGTCGAACAAAGAGGGGAACCTCGTGAGTTTCTAATTCTCCGTTTCCCCGTCTAGTCTCACATATGGTTCGATTAGGATGTTCCCCATGGGGAAGCGAAGTGGATCCTTTTGTTCAGCTGCAAAATCGTTTCTCGCCGAATCGACTTCTTCTTTCTTGGTTATGTTGTGTTGCGTATATAACACCCAAGGTGCCTCTGTTGAGGAACTGGAAGTCAACACCATCAAGCATTCATCTACACTGAATCCATTGGCCCGTGAACCCTCAAAAGCAATCTCTTCAGGGCATTGAATCATCCACCGCTCTTGTCTCCAGTCATGGCTCCAAAGGCGGCCCACGCTACCGAGGATATCCAGTCTCCCATCGACCTATCCACGGTTCCGCCGTTTTGGAAAAGAAAGAATGGCGTCCTTCTCTACTTTTTGCTTACGTCTTCCTTGTTTGCTAGTATGGCACTGGGAATCGACGGGTATGTATTGATATTGTCTCGGCGATGACTTGGGTACTAACTCAATGATCAGGAGCATGACCAATGCCCTCCAAACTCTTGAGAGCTGGCAGGAGCGCTTCGGTCACCCTACCGGCTCTACATTGGGCTTTTTTGGGGCCTCAAACGCTATCGGAGGTGTCATTCCGTTCATCTTTCTCGGCTGGATCGGAGATATCTGTGGCCGTCGTGTACCAACAGCGCTGGGATCAATCATCATCGTCGCCGGCGTCATTGTCCAGTTCTTTGCGACGTCTCTCAACATGTTTATCGGTGGCAAAATAGTTCTCGGCATCGGCTCGTCGCTCATCCAGATGGGAGCTCCGGTGTTGGTCACAGAGCTATCGCACCCGAAAGAACGCGTGCAGATCACGACCTTGTACAACACGAATATCGTCTTGGGCTATGTTATCGGAGCATGGGCGACTTATGGGTGCTTTCGAATCCCCAATGAATGGTCGTGGAAACTTCCAACCCTCGTCCAGATCATCCCCTCGGCCTATCAGCTCAGTCTGATCTTCTTCTGCCCCGAGTCCCCTCGCTGGCTGATCGCCAAGGGCAAGCTGGAGAAAGCACGGGCGATTCTGATCAAATACCACGGCGAGGGCGATGCTGATAGCGAGCTGGTCAAGTTTGAGTGCACCGAGATTCAACAAGCGATCGCCAAGGAAGCCGAGCAAAACATGACTTGGAAGAGCTTCTTCTCGTCTGTCCCGAATCTGAAGCGCATATCGCTTTGCTTTGCTACCGCTCTGTTCAGTCAAACTTCGGGAAACCTGCTCGTGTCCAACTATCTGACTCAGATCTTGAAAGACACCGGCATCGAGGCCGAGAAAGACATCACTTTGGTCAACGGGATGGTGACCATATGGCAATACATCGTCGCCATTACCATGACTATACTCGTGGACCGATTCAAGCGCCGCACATTCTTCCTCGTCGGTTCTGGCGGTGTTCTCTTCACCTTCATCATGTGGACCATCGCTGCAAAGCAATATCTGGACGGGTCCGTCGCAGGCGGACGCGTTGTCCTTGCTTGCATCTTCCTCTTTCAGGGCTTCTATACATTCGGATGGACCAACCTTGTAGTCACTTATCCGCTCGAGATTGTCCCATACCACATGCGGGCAAAGACATGGGCGTTTGTCCTGCTGACGATCCAGGTTGCGTCTATCTTTGGTGGTTACGTGAACCCCATCGGCCTGGAGGGCATCGGGTGGAAGTTTTACATTTACTACTGCGTTTGGGTGGCCTTTATCTTTTTGATCGTCTACTTCTTCTTTGTTGAGACTTCGGGTCCAACTCTGGAGGAGCTTTCTTACTTGTTTGAGGGCAAAGATACGAAGCAGGACATGGCCAAGGAGATCCAGATTAAGAAAGAGGAGGAGGAATTTGTTCGAGAAAAGGAAGTCTAGCTTAGTCTCAAAGCCATAATCCATGGTGGATGTTAGGGATTCTCAATTAACTAGCGTTGAAGTATTTCGCAGAGCATCAGATGCCTTTGAGTCAAGTCGAGTGAGCAAGTCCAGCAGAATAGTAAAATCACGGCGAGCCCGAGCAGCGATGGGTGAAGACCCATTCCTATGTATGATTTCCAAAAGACTGGCCCCGATGAGACGTATCTTTTCAACCTATTGCGTGTTGTCAGTACCTTGAACCAGGGTTAGTACTCTTGAAGATACTTACATATGGCTCACCGTTGACCTGCAAAGACCAGAACGGGGCTTCTTGTATAACGCGCAGCATATCTCGAGCGATCTCAGTCTTGCGAAGATCTACGTTTTCTATACCCGAGCCGGAGTAACGGAAATCCTCCATCTTTTGCGTTATCACCATTCTGAGACAATGAACCGAGACCTGGAGGTTGGCGCATTGAATCAGGAACTGGTTAACGTGGTTGGCTTCCCTAGAGGGCCCAGCGAGCGCAGCAAACGTATACGACTGAAGATAAGGAGGCAGATCGTCCAGGCAAGTGATGAAGCGGATGTAGATTGTGTCGAGACGATTGCGGTCCTCGGGTGTCAGCAAGCTCAGGTAATTCGGCATTGGAAGATCCCTGTGCTGGCGGTCTTGCAATAGCCTCAACTCAAGCAGCAGGTCAGATGCGTTTTGCCAGAGTCGCAGGTTGGCGTTGAAGCCCTCGATGCACGTTTTCTGTGTACCTTCTGAGCTTGTCGAAGTATTTCCAGGGGAAATTATGGAAGCCTCGTCTTCGATGCCCATGGGGTAGGCTGTGGTGATACCCGACTCAAACGAGAACTTGTGAATGGTTATAGGGCGGTTGTTCAATATTGCCGCAGACTTGTCGCCCATATACACAATCCAAAAGGCCCTCCGGCGCAACTCGGCTTCGATAGGTAGCAGACCTTCCAGTGAGCTCTCTTCATTCAGCTGCATGACTTGTGCGAGCCTTGTTGCTTCGCCAAAGATGTGCCATGAATACTTGGGCTTTCCTGCAGCATGGAGGCAGTTTGAGTGGAAATACCGAATCGTGATGGAATTGGCATTTGGATTCTCGAGGTCAGCTTCTAGATAGTGGCTCAAGCACGTCCGAGACGTGTTCAAGAATAGATCTGCCACGGACTGGCCCTATGGGAAAAGATCCTTGGGTAAAAGAAAGGCAGCCTCGGCGCAGACAGCGGTAATCAGCGTGAATGATGTTTCTGGCCATAGCTCCAGAACGCCTGTACCCCTGCTAGGAGCGTCGGGGGCTGCTATTCTGGCGGTAAAGTGCGAGAGGGAATCGCGTAGACTGGGTTCATGGACCAACGGCGTAAGTGGATAGAGGTACTCGAAGAAGAGGTCAAAGCATCGCGTTACCAGCCGCTGAGGATCGCTGGTGATCAAGGCCAACGCCGCCGATAGACTCTGCCATCTCTTGAAAGCCGAGGGAGGTTGGTTTATGCTGTTGTCATTGTCGTTGAGCATAGAAGTAGAGATGGTCGGCGGCGTCAGGCCAAGATCGACCGAGTCCCATTGTGCCGAGGCGGTGCCCAAGGGCGTAGAGGAGTTTGCATCGACTAGCGCCTCTAGCTGCGCTGTGGAGGTTGGGTTCGCCCTAAAGCTCCCAGGGGACGTTGACGCGTGAGCTTCACCTGTCGAAGGCGCCCTTTTCCTTCGGGTCTTTGGTCCTCGTCGCGCGACAGGCAAGTCGAACAGGCAGTTTGCGCCTGATTCGCGACAGTTGGTACAGCGTTGGCCAGGCTCTGCGAAGTCACACTGGCCATTCTCTTGTAAGCAAGGTTTGATCGTCCAAGTTGAGTTTCTCCGAAACAGGGACTTACCCTGGCTTTCCGCCGCCGACACCGGTCACACGCTCTGCTGGCCTGTCGTTTATGGGCCGTTGTACTCGTATCGGGGGAATGGGGAGAGCTCGGCGTGGGGTCATGGTCCATGGTGAAAGCGTAGGAGACTCGAGATGAGCGGACGGGGGAAAGGTCAGATTCGATTGATCAAGCGTCGGGGATTTACGGCGGTAAATACCTTTGCGAGACTCGCTCTAGCTTTGCCGAACCCCGCTTCTACTGAGCTATTTCTCCTATTCCCCGTGTAGATCAGTCCCAAGGAGATTCGGCGCATCAGCGACAAGGTGGGGGATGGCTCTGGACCGAAGGAGAGAGTCCGGGGAAACAAGGTTGGAGTGCAGAAAAGAATTGTTTAGCTCGAGAGACAGTGTGGATGGAAGAATAGCCAGCACTGCGATGACGGCTTTGTTCCTATAAAGCCCAACACCATGGACCCTTTTAGCCATCATCACTCGGTACCCGCAGCTCATACCGATCTCCATCCACCGCACCATGAAGCTCACTCCAGCGGGTCGCTTTCTAGCGTTTACCTTTACAGCACTATCAATCTCTGCATCTGTGGTTGAGGGCCGACCCGGATACCAGAGCCCAGAAAAACCCTCTTGTCGCTTCGGCCTCGAGTGGACTCAACAGGACGTCCTCGACAATCCCGACAAGTTCACCTGGGATCTACTCTACTGGGAGGGCAAGTTCCATCAAAATGACGTGGCATACAACACAGACAACGGCATGTCTTATGACGGCACACAGCTAGACTGGAAGACTGGCAAGAAGACCAAGAAACACGCTTTTAGTGCAGCGAGCAAGGAGGTAAGCGAAGAAAAGGTCCTTTCTACGGTAAGAACATTCTAATCTGGATATCTACAGGCACTACAGATCATGCTGTATGCTCAGGCCATCGCCGGATCAAAAGAAGCTGCCCGCTTCCTAACGCCCGACAGCCTCGACACAGCCCCAAAATTCGCCGCCTCCATCATGAAGACTAAACTAAACGCGTATTTGCGGTTTAATCAGACATATCCAGGCTTTGGTGGCTTCCTACCTTGGATCAAGACAGATGTGCACAATATCAGGCCACAAGATGGCTGGGATAATCGAGTGCCGGGTCTGGATAATGGGTAAGCCGGTTCCTACTCGGGGCTTGACGTTCACATGCATGACCGACCTAATGATCCAATAGAGAACTACTTTGGGCTGTCTATGCCTGTATTGAAGCGCTTCAGAGACAATCTGGCTCGGAATACCACAAGATCGCCGATGCATGGCAGGTCTGGCTCGACTACGCCGCGTCTACCGCCGCCCAAATCTTCTATATCGGCCAGGGTCGCGTCTGTGCAGTAACTGAGATTGCCAACCAGACGCTTGACATCACTCACCCCAAGCAATCTTATAGCTGCGAGACAGCCACGTATCTCGACGACCCCTACGAGGGCGAACTGCTCACGTACTTTTTGCAGTTCTTTGGTCGCCTGTCGAGCAAGGATAAAAGGACGTTGTGGGAGTATAAGCGACCAAAGCTGGAAAAGACCGAGTATTCCAAGGGGGGTATTGGGCCCATTACGGTCCGGAAAGGTTTGTTGATTCCTGTCTTGTTACTCTGGGTTCTTTGAGCTGACAACATCAAGGCTTTTGGTTCTCGAGTCATGAGATCTGGGGCCAGCTTGAGCTGCCGTACTATGATGTCGATATCGTTCGGTAAGTCGCCTTCCAAGTTAGAAGAGCAAACACTCACAACATAGCCGCGTCTTCTTGAATGGCGAGCGGGCGCGAACATGTAGCTCGGTAGTCACAAAGTCTCCCGGCTTATACGCCTCCGTCAACAACTCCACCGATCCAGAGACTGATTCCATCATTGGATATATCTCACCAGCTGGTATTCCGTCAATCGCCAGCCAGAAAGACCAGTATCACGATGTGATTACTCCATATGGAGCTTTCCCGGTCATGCTGTTTGACAAGGCAGTAGGACTTGCTTGGTGGAGGAACATGGTTATTGGCAAAAAGATGCAGAGTGGGTGTTCCAAACTTTCTCATTAAACCACGTTCCGCCTGGTGAATTCATGCAAGTTTACTTACAATTGATTTGATAGATCCTTATGGAAGCACAGAGTCAACTCGGGTTGACGGGGAGCTGGTCTCGGCACTTGTGACTTGGGATAGCAAAGTCACCACCGTTGTCGCGCTCCTAGGAGGCGTGACTGATCTTGTCCGGGACCGAATGAGGTCTGATGGGATATATGACCAATTCTTGGAGATTACAGAGGTATTTATGATCATGCTTATTTGAGTAACAAGGCTAATCAGATGCAGCGTGAGCATGTCCGAGTGTTCGGTCGGAAGCTGAAAGGTGAGGACATTGATCTGTGTCTTCCAGAATACAAGGTACCAGATGCCGGATTGAAAGACTTTACTCTTTGTCAGGCTTAGCCTCTTTATGTTTCAATGGGTGGGGAGGTGGATATATGTTGCTTTAGCATTGTTGCAATACTCTCTGAACTCATCGGTCATTGTGTGGTTTCAAGTGTCAATTTTACTTGTTGGTAGTGTATGTACGTGTGCTCGGTAGAACTACTCTTTTAAGCCAGTCGTATGTATTCTCTCAATGCCTCCCGTCAAACCAAGTCTATCAAGCTACAAGATCAAGACAGCTTGCCCTTGACTTGCCAATACACATTGTAGTTGAATCCCTGCGCATCATAAAAGGGGCCCATCTCCACGGTCTTCCCATTCGCAGTCGCCTCAAACTTCAATCCAGTCTTGCCCTGGCGCTTCACCGTTCCCAAGTCAATTGACGGGACCGAGCTGAGCTTGGAGTCACCATAGTCGGCTGCGAGAATGGCTGGTCCAAAGGCCACTGCCGCGATTGACGAGTTGTCGTTTGCCTCGACAGTGCGCAGGCTCATCGGAAGTTGGATCGTGACGGTGTCACTAGGGCCCCATGTTCGCTTCAACAAGGCGTATTTCCCAGGTTCGAGAACGAGCCCACCGACGGTTTTGTCGTTCACCTTGATGGAAGCATCAGCCGTCCAGGATGGGATTCTGATTGCCATAGTCCACTCGTTATCCTCGCCCTTGCTGTCAACTGTGAGACTAATCGTGTCACTCTCTGGGAAGTCGGTCTTCTGAGTGACAGAAACCTTGCGGTCTGACCAGTTCAGCGTTGAAGGGGTGAACAAGTTGACGTAGAGAGTGCTGTCGTCATGGAAGTAGATCGAGTCCATCAACTTGGTATTCGTCTCCAGTCCAGACCCTTGACAACACCAGAACGACTCATAGTCGGTGCTCCAGGTGCCGCCACCCCAAGCAGGGCCAACACCTCTGCGGCCACCGGGGTTGAGGGGAGTAAAGTATGTGATGTGTCCATGATCGCTCGCGGGGTTTTGTTGACCGAGGAGGTGGTTCATCAACGCGCCCTCGTAAAAGTCAAAGTACGCGGCGTCGGTAGGGTCCATGACCCACAGCTCGCGTGTCAACTTGAGCATGTTGTAGGTGTTGCATGCTTCACACGAGTCCTCGTCGAGATACTCGGCAATGGCATCGGGCTCTCGGAAGTGTTCAGCCTGGCTGTTGCCGCCGATGGCGTAGGAGTGCTTGTGAACAGTCATGTCCCAGGCGTTGCGGCCGATGTCGAGGTATTTCTGGGTGCCTGAGATCTTGTACTCGCGGATGGCGCCAATCCATTTGGGCACCTGGGTGTTGGCGTGCAGGCCTCCGAGGCGATCTTGGTTCTTGGCCAGAGGGTCAAACACCAAGGCGTGGTCGAAACGCTGGGCGACCTCGAGCCATTTCTCTTCTCCGGTGTAGTAGGCAATATCGGCCAAGACCTCGTTCATCCCACCAAACTCTGTCTTCATCGACTCCTGCATCTGTGCGTAGCTGAGCTTCTTCGTACGCGAGTCTACCCAGCTAGCCAATGACAGCATGACATCCTTTGCTTTCTCATCGCCGACGTGGCGATAGACATCGAGGAGACCGGCAAGAGTCTTGTGGATGCAGTAGTAGGGGACGTTGCCGTTGTCCAATGTTCTTTTTTCGAGTGCGGTGATCTCTGACTCTGGGAACCCAGAAAGATATCCCTTGGTAAAGCCCTCTTTCTCGTTGTTTGCCTGGCATTTGGCGAGTTCTTGGGTAAAGTAGGTGGCCCGCGATTGACATTCTTTGTTCCCAAGTGTGGCATAACATTGTGCCCACGCCGTGAGGAAGTGTCCTTGGATATGGCTGCGGAATGGAAAGTCTGGTGCGTCCCAGCCACCATTTGGCGTGGCACCTTTGGTGTCCAGGCCGTGGTTGGTACGGAAGACGTATAGTAAGCGCTCCGGGTCGACCGATAACAGATAGTTCAATGTCCGGTTTTGGTTATCCATCCAGCGACTATCGGTGAGGGTAACCTGGTTCATGTCGAACGATTGGGCTGATACATCGATTCCCAGGCCGGATGGGTTGGCTCCAAGAGCTTGACGTGGGAATGCGAGACACACCATGCCCACGACAGCAGCTGCTGCGTGTTTGAAGGCCATGGTGATGTTGGCGTGGCTGTTGTGGCCGGAAAAGATATAGCCCTCACTTTTCTCACGGACGGTGCAGAGCAGAACTGGTCCTTGGCCTACCTATCGATGCAGGGACAGCCGAGTCCTTATAAACACGATTGGCATGCATAGAATCACATTCAGAGATATACGAACTACGCATTGGCCGAGACCGTGACAATGCTCGTATTGCAGCCCACTATAGGCGTCAACATGGAAGAACCATTGGGGCGGCAGTATTGATGTTACATTTGCAGATCCGGAGAACCCCAAGTTTGTCAACCATGTCCGCTGCGTAGCCCGTGGTCGCCCTGCAGATCCCCCAGAACAGAGACCTTCCACAAATCAGAGGCCTCAGTTTGGCCCGAGTATATCTGGAAGCATTTATAGTAAGTAGGCGCACCATTCATAACTGAGTCTTTAAACTCTATCCGGTCAACCACTATATGACCCCACACCCCGGGGATCTTGTGATTGTTTTGTTTCTACCGCAAGATTTAGGAAAGGATGCCGAATCGAGGGGTTCGGCGGATGCAGTTCCGACAAGGATTCCGAGAAGGAGCCAGATCTATCCAGGTCCATCGGCAAGAAAGAGAGACTTGATTTATAGGTATGACTTACTGTCCGTGGCAGTCGACCTTGCTGGAGGTTCGTCATTTTGCGGGGTAAGACGGTGGAAATCCCGATCCGAGGGCCGACTATTTAACATCGATTTTTCACATCGTCGAGGTTTTCTTACTGTAGGCCCCTTCATGTAGCTGGATAGAGTTATAATACTACCGAGACTGACTATAAGACATGATATGCTGTAACTGAAGCCGCGATGAAGGTCGCCATCAAAAGCCGCAATTGCCGCAGTTGGAAGCCGCGGTTGAAGCCGCAACATGAGACACGTGATAGAAAGAAGCCGCATCTAGGCCGCACCGCAATTGTACGCTGCGATGAGTAGTTCGAGTGAAAATATATCCATTTCTTAAACATTTGGCCCTCTCGTCAACCGTAGATCCGAGGCGTGACAAACCAGCGCAAGGAGGGAAGTGGAGAAACCCGGTTTAACGATTTATCATCACCCGATTCATCATCCATCAATCCGTCTTTTCCCCGCGTCCTCGACAAGGCTATATACTACTAGGTCTTATATCAGCGGTATCCCGTCACCAGCCATTATTTAGACGTGAACCAGCACAAACAACCCTACACACAATGCCAGCCAAGCCTCCCTTCGACTCCCTTCCCCTGCGAAAGGATGGACCTCACGGAAACGCCTGGGGTCTCTTTGGAGACGGAGACGAGTGCGGCATGCTGAATCTACTGACCGCCGAGACGACAAAGAAGGCTGCTGCAGAGATCCGTGAGGGGGTGCGTGTTTCGACTGACTGGCCTCTCAACCGAATGTCGAGGCCTTGCTTCGGACGGGCGCCTTTCCAGCAAAAGATCATGACCAGGACCCCGATTGCTGTCAACGACGATACTCTGGTGTTCAATACGCAGAGTAGCTCACAGTGGGATGGCTTCAGGCACTACGGCTATCAGAAAGAAAAGCTCTGGTTCAACGGGAAGACTATTGACGACCTTTTGTCAACGGACGTGAATGGCACCCAAGGTATAAACTCGCACCTCACAGCCTGCGCGATCCTTACTGACCAGGGCAGCCTGGGTTGATCGAGGCGGCATTGTCGGCCGTGGGGTCCTTTTGGACTACGCAGCGTGGGCAGATGCCAGCGATATCGAGATCAAGCCATTCGAGTCCAACTCGATCACCGTTGCGACTTTGAAAGAGGTTGCAAAGAGCCAAGGTACCACGTTCGAAGCGGGCGACATATTGTTCATCAGAAGTGGATGGACGCGCGCCTACGACAAGCTCTCGGATGGCGAGTGCAAGGCTTTGGCAGACCTCAAGCCCCCGCCGTCCATTGGGATAGAGTCATCGGAGGAGACCCTCCGGTGGCTGTGGGATCAGTCCTTTTCAGCCGTCGTGGGCGATCATCCCGCCATGGAGGCATGGCCATGCCAGAACCCCGACTTTTTCCTGCACGAATGGCTCCTGGCTGGATGGGGTATGCCAATTGGTGAGCTGTTTGATCTGGAAAGGCTTGGCCAAGAGTGTCGAGAACGCGGGCGGTGGTCGTTTTTCTTCTCCAGTGTTCCCCTCAAGGTATCTCCTACTATTCTAGTCTGATGGAGCTGTGTGGTCATCTGCTTACACGTCGCAGGTACCGGGCGGAGTTGCCAGTCCACCCAACGGGGTAGCTATATTCTAGGTTCACTTTTGGCGTGCTGTCAACAGTCGAAGCCTTGAGTTGGGAGCTAGATGGGTCCTAGACTACTGGGCAGATCATTTCTATATTTCAATAGTAAGCTGGCGTGTGGGCTTGGTTGGTAGTTGAGCACAAGAAGCCTCGCCTCTTTCTCGGTCATGCATACGTAAACTAGTGTATTAGGTGTCTATTAAGACACTTTTATTCATGTCTCGCATCGCTCTCTGTGCTATCATACGTAATTCTTGCCGCCCGGTTCTCTTACAAACGACCGGGACTTTTACCTGGCAACCTTGTTCGGACCGAAAGCATTCCTAATTGCATCTCCCTTCTTGCTGTCATTCTTGCGATTATTCCTGCGAGGCTTGTCAAGCTTGCACAAATGAACAGGCCCCAAGTTGACGGGGTTTTCAATCATTTCCAGCCTTGACGCTTGCCATTCTCGCTGGGTCCATACAGTAATCACGATACCGCAACTGGCCTTCTCATTAGCTCTAGTGAGAAATAAGTAGTGACGCGAGATTCGGATTCTGAGAAACAAGTTTATCAATACGAGCCAAGATGCTTAGTGTGAGACGTCACAAAGAATAATTTATTCGGCAAAAGCCGACACTATATGAATGGGCTGCCTCAGATCACAGACCCGTGCCAATCCCATGCTGTGATTATAAGAATTGTCCTTGTCTCTCATTGTGTGGCTCTCTTTCGCCTCTATCCTTCATCAAGCTCCAATTAGCTCTTCCCTGGGCGAATAGCACAAGTAAAAACAACTAGTAGCAGACAAAATCCGTCCCCTTTATCCCTTTTCTTTTCTCTGGATCGAACCCATATTGACTCTCGTGGGGATGTACGCCAACTTCTTTGACCATCCCCGAGCCATTCAGGCTTTCTTTTCGAGTTACCCCGGCCCCGAAGAGCTCAAATCCTTTCTTTAACCAATTGGCGGCATGGGGACGTCTTATCCGGCCCTTTTTCCCCTCTTGCTGCGCTACACGAACGACATCAACGTCTGGAAGATTGTGCAGTTTGCCATCCTCTAGGCTGACTTTAAGAGGACAGGGCTAGCTTGGGAGTCGACCTAGTTAGTGATAGTCTTGTAATTACATGCTTTTCACATCTGGCTTCATCGCGCTTCAGATCGGTATCGTTTATCTGATCGTGCGAGATCCCATCGTCTTCCCATCTTAGATCCAGTGGGCCAAGCCAGAAACAGCCGAGCTTGGCGCATTCATTGAGTAGAACTTTGATGTTTCTTCCATCTTTAATTCACCGTACCTGAACGGACCATTTAAATATTCAATGAATCAAGCAAAGGAAGCTTGGGATCCTAACCTAACGTTATTTCTGAAACCGTTCAAAAGACTGAAGTCGACAACTCACAAGTTCACGTTGTATGTGAAGTGGATCAGGGTCACCAAAACAAGTCCCGGCTACGCTCCCGGCTCAGGGTGGCAATTTGACGGCCCGGTATGATCTGAGGCTTCTGAGCCATACATAGGAGAGAGAAACCCCTTGTGGTCATAGCACCTCGAGAGCAATCCGTAAGAGAATCAAGACAAGGACTTTCGCTTGTCGGCAGTGATACTAGTAAAACGAGTGGAGCGGAAATGGAGCCTCGAGTCCGTACAAGAGGAGCCTCATGCGGCTGGCGGCGGGAAAAGATGTTGGCCTCGTGACGCCAAGGAGCTTGCCGATCCACTAATCGATGAAAAACTTCTAGAATAGGAGAAAAGACGGTCCGGCGTTAGCATGTTGCAGATCATCGGCCGGGAGTTGGGAGTGTGGCACTGGAAACATCGTGCCGGTCATCTTTTAGTGACGGGCCGATCTTGTCCAACCCTGTCGTGGTGAGCCTCCTGTACGGTAAATACAGACTGTACTGTAGCATCCTGTCGTCAACACTGGGACTCGCCATGGTTCGTTCGATGATCGATCGCTGTTGAGGCAGCAGATCAGCGGCTTGCATATCGTAGACAACCCTCTCCAAGCTCGAGTCAGCTGCCCCCCCCCATTGTCAGCTCCAAAAATGTCTCACGAAATGTCGCATTCCATGTCGCCAAAGCGTGATTAGTGGCGCGGTGATCCCGCAATGATGCGACGTCGTTGATCTAATCCGCCATTGGCATGCCCGCTACTACCTAGTAGACTGTACCGGCCGGCTTAAACGGCATCTATAGATGGGTCCTCCGGGGCCGGACCAACCACATGTCGGCCACTTTCTCGGTGCTACCGTCATACGAAATCCGGAAACACCCAACATGCCCCATTAGAGGACCCATTCAAGCGTCTCATCGTCACCCGGGGGCTCCATGCCGGTCTCCTCATGTTGACGAGCCCGCGCAACTTTCTCCGGAAAGCCTAATGACCTGAAATGCGGGTTATAACGCGGGCTGCAGCGCGGGTGAAGAAGGTTGCATTATAAAAGCTTGGGGCTCCGGATCGAATCCTGTTCCCCAGAAAGTCTCTTTTATATCTTATCTTCACATCGTTAGAGCCAATTTCCAACATGGCCAAGACCGAACGACAGAACTCGGCCACGACGGTCGACAAGGAGAAGGATGAGATTCATCGCGGCATAGAGCATGAAAAGGCCGAATTCGAGGCCCTCGAGGTGGCAAGGGCTGGGGGTCGCGAGATTGACGAGCTCATTGACGAGATGGACCGTCAGCTCGAGGCTGCTGGAGGTCTGAATACTGGCTTCTTCCAACTCAACTTTGCGAACCCCAAGCACTTTACCTGGTTGCTCGTGGCCTTTGCCAGTATGGGCGGCTTGCTCTCGGGTCTCGACCAGAGTCTCATCTCCGGTGCCAACCTCTACCTGCCCAAGGACCTCGGCTTGACTGTTAGACAGAACAGTCTTGTCAACTCCGGCATGCCCCTGGGAGCTGTTGGTGGCGCACTTCTACTATCACCCGCAAACGAATATTGCGGCAGAAAGGGGGCCATCATCATCTCAATTGTCCTCTACACGATCGGTGCAGCGCTGGAAGCTGGCGCCATGGACTTTGGTAAGACCGCTGCGTCTGCTGTCTACTACATTCGTAACTAACGAGACAGGCATGATTGTGTCTTCGCGAGTTATTCTAGGTCTTGGCGTCGGTCTCGAAGGTGGCACCGTGCCCGTCTATGTCGCCGAAACGGTCGAGAGGAGGATTCGAGGAAACCTGGTGTCCCTCTACCAGTTCAACATCGCGCTGGGAGAGGTGTTTGGTTATGTTATTGCAGCAATCTTCCTCAAGGTTCCTGGCAACTGGCGCTTCATCCTGGGCTCTTCTCTGCTCTTCTCGACAATCATGTTCTTCGGGTAAGCTCCACCCAGACCCTACCGGCTCATGGTGAACTATACTAACATCCACTAGCATGCTGTTCCTCCCCGAAAGCCCTCGCTTCCTCATGCACAAGAAGAGGCAGCTCGATGCATACAAGGTCTGGAAGCGTATTCGCGGTACTGATACGGCCGAGTCTCGTGAGGAGTTCTACGTCATGAGTGCCGGTGTAAACCAAGAGGAAACCGAGGTCAGCGAGGGTGCGCAGAACCACCGTTTCCCCTGGATGGATTTCTTCACGTACGTATCCTCGGTCCTATCAAATGCGTTGGTGGAACTAATAATTACTCCAGTGTTCCTCGCGCCCGCCGAGCCCTTGTCTACGCCAACATCATGATTCTTTTGGGACAACTCACAGGAGTCAACGCCATGTAAGAAGCTCACTTAATCACATCATGAGAAAAATAGCTAATCGGTGATACAGTATGTACTACATGTCCATCTTGATGAGCCAGATCGGATTCGACAACGAAAAGTCCAACTACATGTCCCTCGTCGGTGGTGGATCTCTTCTTCTTGGTACTATCCCGGCCATCTTCCTCATGGAAAGATTCGGCCGTCGATTCTGGGCTATTACCATGCTTCCCGGTTTCTTTGTCGGCCTGGTTCTCATCGGCACCAGCTACCAGTTCAACATCGAGACAGACCTCAAGACTGTCGAAGGCCTATACCTCAGTGGACTCATCATCTACATGGGATTCTTTGGTTCTTACGCCTGCCTGACCTGGGTTGTCCCGTCAGAAGTGTACCCTACTTACCTGCGAAGCTACGGCATGACGACTTCCGATGCTCTTCTTTTCCTCGCTTCCTTCGTTGTCACCTACAACTTCTCCGCTATGCAGGAGGGTATGACCAAGACCGGCTTGGCGCTGGGATTTTACGGCGGCATTGCCTTTGTTGGCGAGATCTACCAAATCTTGTTTATGCCCGAGACCAAGAACAAGACGCTCGAGGAGATTGACCTGGTCTTCTCGCGCCCTACGATGGATATCGTCAGAGAGAACTGGGCTGGCGTCAAGGATACCACCAGGCTTCTCTGCACCGGCAAATGGCACACGGTCTTTGTCGAGCAGGCTATGGCTGACCCAAGCCACAAGACAGAGACTTCTAGTGCTTAAACATTAGGTGCTCCATGTTGTATATGCTATAGTTTTTGGAATTTAGTAGGGTATATATGTCGATATATGTCAAAGCATTGTATCAATTGAGTAAGTGTACATCAAAATCCAACGTCCATTTGGCCAGTGCCTTGAGCTTGTGTATCGCGCGGTGACTTGATTGGAGACCTCTGCGACTATGAGATTTGGTGACAACTTCTCGCATTATAGAGTATAGTTATTTTGACCTCGGGAGTGGAAGTCTCTAATCTCAATTCAGGCTATAACATGTCATATTATGCTTTCTTTATTATTCAATGTCAATCGCCCTTCTATTGTTCATTTCTTATACGGAACTATCGAGTGGTTTTAGATGAGATTGCCGTGACGGGCGAACATACGACCCTCCAATAACCCTTTGAAGTTCTCTTACAACCACCCCCTGCTTCGACTCCTACGACTTGGCATCCCATCACTCTTATTTAGCACTTAGACCTATTCAATAACATTTCAGTGACCAATCAGGTATGGTAGTTCAACCCCCACGTGCGACAACCCAAGAAAGTCTTGTAAAGCTTGTGCTTCGCTACGCTGCTGCCAAGGCATCGCCGAGATGCCGCCAAGGTGTAGCCCCTGTGATTATGGAAGTGCCGCTCCAACCAAAACATATAGGGGGTTTTACTTGGCAGTAACACTATATGTATAGAACAGAAGTGGAAACCCCTTGGATCTTTAAGTGTTGATACACATGGGTACTCCGAAGGTCCAGGAAGAGCGTATACTGCCAGACCAGACGGGTAAGTAGATTTATATTGCAGGGCCCGACACGTGATGCAATTCGGTTACTGGTCTCAAGCAGCGTGATAAACTAGTTGTGCGAATCGAAACAATATGCATCACGGGAAGGGGACCGGTTCAAGTATGGCCTCGCAAGGCGGTCGGTATACATTCTGCCGAGAATTAGTCCTTACAAAGTTTCCTTTATGACATTTATGGGAGATGCAAATGCACAGAAGCGATGAGTTTGGTATCATTTCTGTCAATTAAAGGAATAAGGATGTTAAGTACTATGAGGAACTTCGCTGCCCTCGGTATCACGTAGATCAAGCCTGCTTCTATTTTCATACCATTCTAAAATTCATATTCACGCCCCAGTCAATAGTGATCAACTCGGCTCTCGTGTTGTCCCAAGCACCTTTAGTAAAGAAAGAGTCGTCGCGTTAAAAGTGAGGGGCGTTGAGGGCGAGACCCATGAGGAGACCGCCGATAAGGCCGGCAATGGGAATGGTCATGATCCAAGAGAAGACGAGGAGACCGACTCGCTTCCAGTTGACGGCCTTGATAGAACCGTTGCAGAGGCCAACACCAACAGTGGCACCAGTGATGCACATGGAGGTTGAGACAGGGAGCTTGTACTGGGAGAAGACGAGGACGGTGATGGCAGCGCCCATCTCCATGGAGGAGCCTCGGCTGGGGGAGTGGTAGGTGATCTTGTTGCCCATGACTGTTATTATGAATTAGCGGATGCATCGATCTAGGCCTAACATGTCTTGACTTACCCTTCATGATGTTGTATCCGTAGGTGATGAAGCCGATGCAAATGGTGGCAGCAACGACACCAATCTGCCAGAGAGGGACATCGGCCTTCTTCTCGGCAGGCCTTCCAGTGGACCAGGCAGCGTACATACCAGCCCAGACACCGACAGCGTTACCAACATCGTTGGCACCGTGGGCGAAAGAAGCAGTGCAGGCAGTGATGATCTGGACGAAAGAGTAGAGATACTCGACCTCGTTGGAGTACTTGTGGGCATTGGCGTAGACACGCTCCATGCGCTTACCCTCGGGAGTACCAGAGATACCAACCTGGGCGGTGTGGATATCGTAGTGGGCGCCGTAGAGGAGAGCGACGACAATCTGGGCGGGAATTCGCTTGAAGAGAGCAATCATGTTGTGAGTCTCGTGGATGGAACCGGCACCAATGGGATTGGCGTGAAGAAGACGCATAGCCCAGCCAAGAGGGCCGCGGGACTTTCTGAGCTTGGCGTGGTGGCGATCCTCAGCACCCTTGAGCAACTTCTTGTAATCCTCCTGGGTGTACTCGGCGAGGTTGATCCTCGTCTCGTTGCTGGGGTGGGCGGCTTCGACGGGAGAGATGGCGTCGTCGCTGATCTTTTCCTTGGGGTTGTACTGGGTCTCCTCCTGCTGGGTAGACTCGTCGTCCTCGGCATCGTGCTGAACGACGGCGTAGTTGGGAACTCGGGCGGCCTCAGCATTGGGGTCGGCAGCGCGGCTGAAGAGGGTAGGGCCTCGCCAGACATCCCACCAGCGGAGAGAGCCGTCCTTCTTGATGACAACGGCGTGGACGTAGGGGACGAAGAAGAGGCCAGAGAGGACAAAGAGACCAAAACCAACACCCAGGGTGACAGCGGCGATGTACCAGGCGGGCTTCTCGGCGAGGCCAAGACGGGGAGAGCCCTTGTAGACGATGGAGAGGGTGCAGATGGTACCGGCAATGAGGAAGAAGAAGGGGGAGGTCCAAACAGCCCAGGGGGTAGGGTTCTTGCGCATGTGAACAACCACCTTGACGAGCATGAAGATGGCGGCACCGAAGCAGCCGGCGATGGCGGGGGCCATGCCCAGGCCAGCAAAGATGGCACCGAGACCCTGGCCTCCGTTCCAGCCCCATTCGACCTTGCTGGCACCGACCGTGGCGATACCAACACCAGCGAGCGACGAGATGAGGGAGTAGGTGGAGGAGACGTGGGCGTTGTGGCTGGTGCACCACATCACCCAGAGAGAGGCACCAGCCGAGGCACAGGCAAAGGCGAGGAGCTGGACACCGGCGTTGTCTTGGAAGGCCTCCATGGGGATGATGCCGTTCTTGATGGTCGAGGCGGTTCGGGCACCGACGGCCAAGGCACCGAGCAATTCAAAGATACAGCAGAGCACCATGGCGCCTCTGTAGGAGACAGACCGCGAGGAAACACTGGTAGCCCAGGCGTTGGCAACATCGTCTGTGGAAGAGGAGATGTCAGTATCGACTACGAAGATGCGTCATCGACGCGAGGAGGGAAGTGAGGGGGAAAATGTAAACATACTGGCGCCGTTGTTGTAGGCCTCGAGAAGGGCGAAGCAAGTGCCCAGGGCAAAGACGTATGTGTAATCTTCCAGCACCATGTTGACTGATTTGGGCTGCAGCTGCTATGAAGAGAAGAAGCACAAGTTCCAGGCAGTCAAAGCTGGATGAGAGTCGATGCTGATGGAGAAGAAGAGGATACTCGAGCAGGACACGGAACAAATATGTACTCGAGGGGGGGGGGGGGGTCTCAGACGGAGACTTTAAACTTTTCTGCAATGGACAATTCAAACCTGCAACCTGATAGCTTGAACGTGTCCCCCACCCTCGCCGCTACCAAGAGTCCAGAAGACTCGCTTCGGTGAGACGATCTGGCTACCGACTACTTGGTGCCAGAGAAAAGCGTGTGCTGGTTTGCCGTATTGGGCGGTCCCTCGCCAGGGTGCGCTCCCTGGTGGTGATACGGACGTGGAGAGTACAATTAAGCATAACCCTATGAGATGGCCCATGTATCCCACGTGGATAGGTCTGCGAGCCAGAGAACCAGGCGTGATTGGGCCATTGCTGGCGTGCAAAGGGAGACGCGCCAAAGAGGCATGGGTGCGTGGCCCAGCTACGCCACAGATCTGTCTGCTTCAACCCAACGCCAAGGCACACGCCAATGGTGAAGCTTGATTTGAACACCCTCACCCAGCATCCCCCATCTGCCAAGCTCTGCGGGGCCGTCCTGGAAAAGTCTTGTCGATCGCCGAGACCGTGGATTGATCCGTCGAGCCGCTACCCTTGCTCGTTGGCGAAGAAGCCCTCGGTGTTGCTGTTTGGATGCGTCGCGTGACAAACCCACTTGTCGTTTATAATCAAACTGTATAACTCATGTCAGGTAAAACCATGCTTCAAAGTCAAAAAGTAAAGACTCGAATGTACCCTGCCTGCCTGCCTCTCGGCCTTACATACAATTGCAGACACGTGCAACTACAGAGCCAGCCCAGTTGACCTAGAAACCACGGCTCGTACGTGTAAATTCCTCGAATGACGTGACATTGGATGGATGGATGTCGTCCAGTTCCAGTCCCTGGTCCCATCCGTCTTGGCTTCGGGGAGAAAGGGAGAGCAAAACACCAGGGCGATAAACAGTTTTGCAGGGGCCCACCCCTCGGTCGCCAGGATAGCTAGACTGTTCCAGGGCTTCGTTCCAGCCGGTTCACGCAAAGACACCGGGGCACCGATGGGAATAAGCTTGCCTCGTCTAGGCCCGTCTAGCAATTAGTCCGGTGAGACTGTTGGAAAGTCCCTCGGTGCGCCAGAACGAGCCGTGGCCACTTGTAACGGCCACATGGGGGATTGCGGCATTCTTATAGGAAGATGAACCTCTAGCAGCTTTTGCGACGGCGGCAACTGGAAAATCATGGATCGAAAGATGGAAATTTCGTCACCAATTTGCTCGGCTTTTCTGGGAGCTGCTTGCTCAGCATGTCCCGTCTCCTGTTCTTTTTACCATGCTTCAATATTAGCGGATCCAGTACTGACAGGCAATAAGTTGTCCCTTTCATTCCCGTTGGTTATCCGATGGATCGCGATGCAGTGGCCCAAACTAGCTATCTCTTCGGTAGCCGTTTTGAGCTCTTAATTGACGTGATGCTCCTAGCTGCCACTCAATTGAACGTCGCTCGGCATCATCACCACCACCATTCAGCTGCGGCTATACCTCGTCAATTAGAGCACCTCAATGGCCATCTACAGTAGATAATCGTTGCCACAGTCTCGCCTCTGGTGACTTTTCCTAGCAACTTGTCGATAGCGTGATGGCTTGTCGTCGAAATCGTCGGCAAGCTTCGCCATGCCAAGTCTGCCAAGCTACCAGTACCGAACACTCGTCAGCCTGCCCATTCCTCCGGGGCAGCCGCCGTCTCGACCGTTTCGACCTGGAACGTCTCCCCACGTCCCTCGGTCAGGGCCGTTCCTTGCACCACGGGGGACAACCACATTCCCTGCTTGCTGCACGACGCTGCCAAACGGTGCGCCCCAGACACCGGGCGAAGGTGGTCTACGCAGGGTTCCAACCACGCCCGTGTCACTAGTAACTCTCTCACACATGTTCTGCATCGCGCACGTCACGAGTGGAGCGAGCATCAAGGAGGATTTAACATGGTCGACGAGGAAGTCAGCCAACAGCATCTACTCGGATGGTGATCAAAACTCCCCGGCTGTTCCATCATACAATGAGCATTAGTCCAATCCCTGTCCCAGTTCATGCTATGCTGTAGCTGAGGAGCGATCACTTTTCAAGTATCCTTTCACATGCCAAAACACAGCAGCAGATTGGCCATCATCGATGTGACTCGTCACTCCGTCCAGCTCCAGAAACACTCGGTAATATGGGATCTAGGTGGTGAAAACAGCTACCCTAAAGCCACACAGAGCTCAGCCAGTTTTCCAACTTCGACCCAGCACGCTTTATTCAGTCAGTTCCACAACAGCTTTCCATGAGTACAGGCTAGAATAACATAAGAAACACGCAAAACACCTGTAGCTATCACATGTACCCTAACACTCGAACAGAGCTGATTATAACACTCTGGCAGGTTGAACTGCTCAAAGGCTCTGCTAACCGATGTAAGATCCTACGCACTGCGATGCAACTGTTTTTATCATTCAGGTCAAGAGTTTATGCAAAATCTACTGTTAGCCGCATTTATACCTTGATCTGCCTCCCCAGACTAGTGACTAGTCTAGTAATTCGAGATAAGTCTACCCTAGCCTATGTAAAGAGGAAATGGGCCTATACTATACAGCAGCTTATGCCGAGAAATTTGAGAACCGATATCCTTAGCTATCTTTTTGTAGGTTAAGACTTTAATTTGTAACTTGATCTCGATGTCAAAGAGAGCTACCTCTAATCTTCTCGTGGTATTGAAATAAACATTACAGATACTCAGATACTTTGTCTTGTAGATTTCGGTAGAATAAAACTCCACAGTCGTGAGTTTAAGCCGATTGGCCCTTTTTACCCGGCCATGACGACATCAGCTGCAACTGTCGGGCGGGGATGATGCTGGAGGGTTAATAATAGCATCGTGAGGATGCCTCGGTTGAGAAATGCTCACTGAATCATTGCTATCTTCTGCTGGCCCTCCAACTACCCACAGTGCATATATATAGCGGTTCTCCAGGGTTGTTACTGATATCGTTATCGTCACAAGTGCACAAAATGTTCCAGGGATTCGAGTCTTTCGCCATCCAAACACAAGACGCTGATATCACGATCCATGGACTGAAGAGTGGTGACGCCTCTTCATCTAAACCGCCGCTGCTTTTGCTCCATGGCTTCCCTCAGACGCTGCATATCTGGCACCTCGTTGCACCCAAACTGCTCGAGAGGTACACCATCATCCTCATCGACATCCGTGGCTACGGGCAATCGTCCAAGCCAGAACATGTTGCGGCGTACGCCAAGAGCGCCATGGCTCGCGATTGCGTGGATGTAATGGACGGCCTCGGTTTTGACGGTTCTTTCTATGTTTGCGCACATGATCGCGGAGCTAGAGTAGCACACAAGCTGTGCGTCGACTATCCCGACAGAGTCCGCAAGGCTATCCTACTCGATATCTGCCCTACTCTTGCCATGTACACAAAGACGGATTTCGACTTTGCCCGGGCATACTTTCACTGGTTTTTCCTGATTCAGCAAGAGCCGCTTCCCGAAACCCTCATTTCGGCGCGACCCAGGGAATTCGCAGAGTTCTTCATGGGCGGACGTCAGAAGCGCGGCTTGGAGATGTTTGATCCATCGTGTTTTGACATCTATGCTGGCAGCTTGGAAGATCCCGCAGCAGTCCACGCAATGTGCCACGACTACCGAGCCAGCGCAACATTGGACTTGGATGAGGCTCGGGCGGATCTGGAGAACGGGCGCTTGGTTCGATGTCCTTTGCTTGTTCTATGGGGGAAGCACGGGGTTATTGAGCAGAGTTTCGATGCTGTCAAAGAGTGGCAAGACGTCACAGAGTCTGATGTGACGGTTGAGGGTTATAGTGTGGACTCGGGGCACTATGTCCCAGAACACGCGCCGCAAGAGGTCGTTTCTGCTATCTTGGAGTTTATGAAGTAACTAGAGGGGCATCTGTTGAGCTACTGACGTTTTGAATCAACTTCTTGCCTTTGGTGCCGGGTAAGAATAATGTCCGTGTGTCGATAAGGCTAGTAAAGGCCGTCCTTGAGATGACAACATGGTTCTGTGATGGCCTTAGATTTGGGCACAATCCCGTCATTGATCGGTCGACGTTGTGGCTTCACAGACAACCCTCACTTTGATTCTTGAACAACTATTACTTTGTTGACTTTCTAGGAGCTATCTAGTTACTCCACGACAATCGTCCTTTTGAGCAAAATGACTGGAAAGTCTCTTAGAATCGCAGTGATCCCGGGTGACAGCATCGGCGTCGAAGTGATGCCATATGAGGTGCGATGTGTCCAGGTTGCGGTCCAGAAGTTCAACTTGTCGCCTAATACCTTCTCCTCTCGCGGGGCGTAAGGGAGGCGATATCGACTTCTGGATCGTCCGCGAAAATACCAAAGGCGAATGCAGCAGTGTCGGAGGAGTCATGTTGGAAGGCATGGAGCGGGAGACAGTCATACAAGAAACAATCATGACGCGCGTGGGTGTTGATCGCGTACTTGTACTTCGATACGCCTTTGAACTCGCACAGAGTCGCCCACGAAAGAAGTTGACAAGCGCCACCAAAAGCAATGATATCAGCATCACGATGCCGTACTGGGATGCTCGGGTTCGTGAAATTCAAAAGGACTTTGTTGAGAATTATCATATCGATATTCTGACGGCTCATTTTGCCAGAGCCCGGATATGTTCGACGTCGTTGTTGGAGGTAATCTCTTTGAGGACATCCTATCGGACCTGGGACCGGCCTGCACTGGTGTTGCGCCATCTGTCAACATTAATCTTACTGGACTGGCCAGATGATGCTATCTCACTTTGGGTTCCGAGAGGCTGCAGAGGCCATCATGACTACCATCAAGCGTGTCTTGGCCCGGTCTAATGTGGATGTGATGACGGCAGACATGGGAGGTTGGGAATATATACAAAGCTTGGGCGAGGCTATCGATCAAGGTGGAGTGACACCTGCTAGACAGAAATTATAGTTGGCACCGAGATCGGGTATAACGAAACCTTTTCGGATTTTCTTTCTACCAGTAATTACTAGTACTTTCTAATGGGAGCAGGGATGAATGTTGTAGCCCGTTCCAGCTGTAAATCCAAGCAAAAGCACCTAGTGATATAATAGATTCACCCAAAGTCTACGTCCATAACCCTAGTTTCTTAGTGAGTCCACCAAGACGGTGCTGGACAAAAACGCCTTTGTTTTGCCAGGTGTGCCCGTGCAGGTTCAGAGGATTATGGCGGTAGTGTACATATTCTCCTAAGCTCTTTACTGGGATATTAAGACTCAACATCATCGCTGCCAAGCGTGCAGGCATCTCATGCCTCACGTCCTATGCTTTCCTTTGTCATCATGAAACCCAAAGACTCTCACTACTGCTTGCCTGACAGCGAAATCGAAATCAAGCTAAAATATTCGTTACGCTGCTTAAGAGGAGTCTATAAAGACGGCATCTAGTAGACTTCTATAACTTTAGGTTACGGCTAACCCCACCTCCATATGTATCATTCATAGATGGTTCCATATGGGTTAGGGTTGGGACTATATTCCTCCAATAAGTTTGGTATAACATATCACTGCCTAAGTGAGGAACTTCGCTAACAATCAACCACTAAGTCGACGTAATCTAACTAGCGGTTGATATCTATAAAAAACAGCACTTTCAGTCTTGTTTACTATAAAACGACATAGAGACAAGCTGACAAGCGTGGGAAAGCAAAACAACTGATCCGACTGGAACTCATTAGCCATCGCAACAGGCCGTCATGGCCATGCTCCAGAGTACAAGTCATGATGGGCCGCTAAGCTGCTCCCATCTTGTCAGGCAGCCATTCCGGCTGACCTTGGGCCAATGTTGCACGGCACAGACCTCACAGGGGCCCCTGTTGACTTCTCGGTAATCCCTTTTGTCTCTGACATAGAACCTTGTCTGATGCTCTCAGCAACTCCAGGCCAAGAGACGAAAGAATTTTCCTGGACAAGGATCTTGTAAAGCACACAAGGTCCAGCATTGGTAATTCAGACCTGGTCATGAACGCTGAAAACAGTCGGTGAGCGTAACCATGATCATGAATTTCTGTCAGGCACATATTCGCGATCATGAAGTTGTCGACATTGCTTACGTTTATTAATACTGCATCCAATAACGGCGTCACAAAATAATCATGGCTGTGGGCCTCTTTTAGGTAATTGGTGTCCCTGGCTGCTTGGCACTCCTTTTTATTCCCACGGCCTTGATTTGCTTTTGATTGCCCACGATCAGAATCACCAAAATGTGGTATAAAGAGCCCTTTGAGGCATTGCTCTCGTCTCATCACATATACTCCCGCCCACCGCAAGACCCAGGGCCTGCCTCTTTGTGGCATTTTCTACCCACTTGACAGGATCACTTCCCTGTAGTCACCGATCATATGGAATCTAGAATCACTCGCCTCACGATTCCCCGACAAGCAGCCCTGCCTCCAGAAGAGATTGATAACTCGAGTTGAACAGCAAGAATAAGTGGCACTATTCTATCAAAATGCACGTGTTCATAAACGGAGCATGCTCGTGGCTGAACGAGCATGTCAAGTCCTACATTCGACTTCACGTGCCGGACGCGGTATTTCATGAGTCCCTCTCGACCATTCCTGAAGACGCAGACACTGTGTTCCAACTCTGTGACGGTTGGCATCTTAACCAACACTTTGCTGTCCTGAACAAGGCAAGCAACGGCCTTCTCAATGCCTACCCCAACAGCGATGCACTCGCCCGCAAAGACCACCTCGCTAGTGTCGTGGATTACTGGACGACGAAAAGACCGGAGAGTATCCTCAAGGGGCGCGTGCCCATCACCGTCACGCTGTCTCTTGACTATGCCGAGTATGTTGACGATGCGCTGGCTGCGGCAGACGACCTCACCTTGATGTATTCGCTCGAGGATAACGAAGAAAGAGATCCGCAAGAACGCGAGTGGTGGATACTTAAACCAGCCATGATTGACTGCGGCTACGGGATTCGAATATTCAGCACCATGGATGAGCTAGCGAGCAACCTCGAACTCGCTGCCGAAATCGAGGAGGATGATGATAGTGATTATGCCCAACCAGTCTGTGTACAAGCGCCTGAGATGAAACCACAGCTTGAAGAAAGTATCATCGAATTCAACCCAAGCCTGTCAACTCCAGGTCTAAGCTCTCTGGATGCACTGATCACTGCCACGGGGCATCTGACAGTTGACGACGCGTTAGAAAAGGCCAAGATGAGGGCCACGACACAAGAGCTGGTGGTCGACGAGAATGAACGGATCCCGTCGGCTCAAATGCGCCAATTCGTTGCTCAAAGATACATCGTTTCGGTCCCACCTCTGGATGGTAGAAAATGGCATGTAAGAGCCTATGTCGTCTCCATAGGACGACTCAAAGTACATGTGTTCCGAGAGATGCTCGCATTGTTGGCACTCCAAGATTACGAGCCGCCTTGGGACAACCCCAGCCTCAAGTCATCTTTGACCAACACGGCGCTTCAAGACGAGGACGAGTTCGTGGCCAAGGAATCAATGAGGGAATTTTGGGACATCTCGGATGACTTGCTTCCTGGCGACTGGAAGCAGAGCATCTTTGACCAGGCGTGTGAGATTTCCGGAGAGCTCTTTCGTGCAGCTGCCCACACAATGGCCGACAAATTCACGCCTCTGGATAAATGTTTCGAGCTCTTTGCCCTCGACTTTCTCGTCGACACGAGCGGGATCGCGTGGCTGCTGGAGGTTAACGAGACCCCTGCTTTCTACGAGTCAGGATACGCGGGTTCTCTGGCACCACGTCTGATGGAGTCGGTTGTTTCTGTGGCCATGGAGCATATGGGTAAAGCTAGACTAGAAGATGCTCGGAACTCTGTTGCCAGAGGCTGGATGGTTGAGGTTCTGGATGAGACTGATAAGCTAGGCAAAAGTAATATCACGGAGATTTTGCCTGAGAGATAGGTAGTCAGCTCAAGGACTTTTAGGTAGAATCAAAACTGAGGAGTAGGGTGTCTTATGGAAGGAGTTTAGAATGATGGAAAAAATAGCAACTATATTATTAACAGTACAAGTCATCATGACTTTGGTCCTTCCAACACTTGAGCCCTGTACTGTTATATCCCGACCTCTTACCCAGAGTAGAACTATATTTCTGTCTTGACTATAGGTTCAAGATAATGGAGGCGGATACATTGGGTATTACTTAATTGAGTAAGTTGAACAGGGGTGTGAGGAACAGCCTGGAAGCCGAAGCTCCTCGACGCTCAAAGACAGGGTATCTGGGACTACAGTACGCGGGAGTCAGGGTCACTTTTCAGGATCCCTTTGATTTTCACTGTACCCCGATGTTGAGATTCAAAGACAGATTACTACTTTTGACCTCGTTGACTACCTACAAACTATCGTCCAACTAGCCATTTCCCCCAAGTCGACCGCTTCGACAGCGTTGTATTAGTCTAGCCAGAAAGGATCCAGCTGCTGCAAAAAGTCCCAGCCAACATTGATAAAGCTCTTCCACAGGTCAACCTCCCGCAGCCAAGGCTTTGTCTGTATGGCAAACGCAACAGCCGTGCAGTACTTGAGCAGGTCAGCAGCATCTCTTCCCATGACAAGGATCAAGTCACCACGATGCATCACCCGGTCTCCAAACTGCCTTTGCAACAGCCCCAGTCTTCTCCCGGTGGTGTGATGCGCGCTGAACTCGCTGCCCGGCATGTCTTTGGGCACAAACTTCCACTCCCACGCCCGGCCGGCGCTGTCCAGAAAGCTGGTGCTCTGGCGGTTCCCCAGTCCCACCATCAGAGGGTAGAAGTGCGGTGCAGACCAGAGCCGGAGCAGGGCGAAGCGTGCGCCGTCGTGCGACTCGGCGAACCTGCGAGCACAGGGCAGCACTTGTGGCCACTGGTCTGGGCTGGTGAAGCTGGGAAGGAATTCCAAGGGGAAGTTGCCGTACTTGTCTTCATAGTTGATGAACAAGTCCAGTTTGCCGGGACGGTGAGGCTCTGTGTTGGCCGTGGCCATCCCTGAAACGACTTCTGGGTCGTTTTGGTAATATGCTGGCGCGACGATTCCTGCTTGATACACTGTGGCTTGTTAGAAGTGATGCTCAACGGGGTATAAAACGGGCTAGAGGGATTGACTGACAGTGTGCTACGATGGGTCGAAGGACAAGACTCCAGTCCATAGGATAGACGTCGGCGTAATAGCCCGGCGTTTTCAGGAATTTGTTCCACTCGTCCCAGAACTCCTTGTTCCGAAACTTGTAGCTCGTTCGGCTTTTTCGGTCAGGCCGCGTCTGGCTCCGTTCTTTGGGGTCGAAGAGGAGCGAGGCCTTGAACTCCTGGCAAGGACTCGACCCTAGGAACTTGGTCACGAGTGACGTGACGTCTGGCTCTGGAAAGAACATGGCCATGGCTGCAAATGCGCGAAGCAGGTCCTGGGCGATAAAGCTATGTGGCCACGGCGCAGCGGGATCATGGATGTAGTCTTTGTAGTCTGCACGTAGCTCCAGCCAGTCGAGGATGTCGGCGAGAAACCAGACCCAGTCTGCGGGACCAGAATGGGCGCTGCTGAGCATCATGTTGATCTGGTTTTGGACTTGATAGAATTTCTCAGTACTTCCTGGCTCAAGGTCCGCGGCGTGGAACGACTCTTTGAACCCTACGCATAGCCATTAGCTTCATTGATCAAGAGTGCTGTAAGTCAAGATAACTAGAGATACTCACCAAAAGATCTGTCTCGCTCCATGGTTCCCATGGTGTCTGATTCTTCGATTCTCCGGTCGAATGATATACTCCTGGGGGTAGCATTGAGACCAGTACGTTGGAGTAGCAAGCGCTGTTCTTTCGAGGGCTTGTCTCGATGAAGGTGCTCGAGGCCTGTCTTCCAGACATGGGGCAAAGCCCAGATGCTATCTTCATCGTAGTCTCTGGCAAGATCAAGAGCGGTCAAGGGGTCCTTGCCCTGGTCGATGGCCTTTAGACCCTTTGCGAAATGGCGGGCATAGCTGGGCAAGACGCCGCCCTCGATGCTGTTGATACCGTTCTTGATCTGCCGAAAGGGAACATTTTTCTTGTTCGAGGTCAACTCGTCGGGAAACAAGACCTTGTCCTCGACAGCGTTGGCTTCGTTGTAAAACATGTATGGCGACTTGGCTACTTCGGATCCGCTTCGAGAGGTCATACTCGTGCCCTTGATGTTGAACAGCCGGAACTCGCTCCTCTCGTCCATGATGGTATCCCAGAGACTCTCGACCTTTTCGCCTGGCTTGATCTGGCGAGTGCGCATCGTGTCCTTTTCTCTCGTCAGGAATCTCAGGAGCGGTTCCATGTGCAGATACACGTCTCGGGGGTGGGTGATGCGCCATGCATTGCGAAGTTCCTGCATTGGTCCGGTTAGTTGATGCAGCATATGTGTTCTCAGCCAGGAAACCCACCGTGATAACAGCGTTGTACAACTCCAAGGATGATTGACAAGGTACAAAGTCCCAGATGAAAATGTCGTAGTAGTCGTCAAACCCAAAGCGCCATTCTCGCAGCTTGTCAGTCATGTCAAAGTACTGAGGTCCAAGCTCGAGGACGTTCTGCCATTCATTCTTGGAAGCTCTCCCAAGGCCCTGCTTCTTCCGGTAGGTCCACAGATACTCGTCGGGGGGCGCGGTGATAACGCGGCCAGTCTTGCCATCCCGTACCATGACTAGCATCTCGCCTGTTCGCATCAAGAGGTACTGCAGAAAACGGCGGGTGATGGGGTCGTTGCGCTTCATGTGACCGATGAGGATGTTTCGCGTCTCGACGATATCATGCTGACGGCGGCCCTGGCTTCGGCCGCCGATTTGATTATGACGGCTGTGCTGCTGGGCATCGAAATCGACAAAGTAGGGGAAGAAGCCCAGTTCCTGCAGTTGCTGAATGAGCCTGTTGCTGCCCCAGGAGACCCAGTTCGAGGCCGGGAAGTATTGCCACAGGGTGAGGAGGTTCAGATCCGAGAACTCGGCCCAGTTCCGGCAGAGCTGGATAGAATGCTTGAGATCGCAGTCCTTGGCCATGATGGAGAACTGAAGCCAGCCGTCTCGTGACATGGCTCTCTCGCTCGCGTGGTTCCAGATGGTTTTGCCACAAATGGTGACCTTTGTCTTGTGTCGGAGAGCCTTGTTCTTTTTCCGTGTGGCCTTTGTCTCGTGTTTGGAGAGGAACTTGTTGTGCAGCCAGTCATCAGTATGAAGGTGGTGATATTTTCTGTCGTCACTGATCAGGTCTTCAAAGGTCTCGTCGTCGTAGTCATCGTCGTCGTCGTCAGCCACGTCTTGGACTTGGTCTTCTGCTTCATCTCCACGGGCAAAATCGGCACATGCGTCTCGGATGTTCTGCAGTGTAGGTTCTTCCACCTTCAAGCAGAGATCCCGAAGGTCCGTCTCGACAACCTCGGCGTCATGGAGGAACTCGTGTACGCTGCCGGCTCGGAGCGCAGCAGGTAGCATGGAGGCTTGTCCAAGCAGCAGGCGACAAAACAGCAGCAGTTTGATCTCCCTGATGTCATTGACGGCCGATTCGATCTCGTCCTTTGTCATTGGTGCCGTCTTTTCGTGGGTCTCGTAAGGGTTCTCCAGCGTACCAACGATCTGGAAGCCCCAGACGTCTTCGTAATTCTTCCTGACTCCTTGGCTCAGCCGCTTCCGCATCTCCTCTTCGGTCTCGATCTTGCTCTTGTCCGGCTCTTCAAGGTCAGTGTTGGAGTCGAGCCGTCGGTTGTCCTGCATTGCTAAGAGCTTCTTCTGACCCCTTGATGAATCTGCGGAACTGCGGCCTGCATCGGAGCCACTCGGGTTTGAGGCGCCGCCTTTTGCCTTTGGTTTTTTCTTTGACTTCTTGGGAAGGACTGGCTGCTCATCAGACAGGGCGAGCTCCTGGGTTTTGCTCTCCAAGGCGGTTGAGGATGGAGCGTGGTTGCCGGCATCTGACAACTCCATCCAGAGAAAGTGCTTGATCAGGTCAATATAGCGATACCGGCTATCATGTTCCATGTCTGCAATGGGATCCCACGCCTCGTCGTCCTCGGATTCGGCTGCCGACATGGACATGCGCTCACGGTAAGCGTCCTCGAGGTATGCATCTTGACGCTTCTGCTCCTCCTTTTGTCGCATGCGGTCCAGCCTGGCATGTAGCATCTTCCAATGGCGCCTGAACAATGCAGCTTCCTGCTTGACCTTCTTCTGTTCCTTGTCACGCGTTGCTTCTTCCTCTTGTTGAACTTTGCGAACCCAGGCAAACCATTCCTCCTTCTGGTAGAGTACCTTTGCAGTCCGTTTCTCAAGCCTGCCCATGGCCAAAAGAACAGTGTGTCGTTGGCTGCTAAGCCTGTCGAGGTATGCTTGGTGGCCGTAGTCGAAGTTGAGGGAGTAAAAGTGCTTGTGGTGAAGCTTGCGTGCATCGATGACATTACCTAGCAACATATGCTTCCGGTACAAATGGGCGTGGATTTCCCTTAAAACCGTTACATCTTGGATACTCTCAAAGGTGTCGTTCGCGAGAGGAGCTCGGGTATTCTTCAGGTACGGAGGGGCCTCTTCATCAAACGCATCCAGACGGGCATTGCGTCTCTTGTAGCCTTTGTAGAGACCATAAACCTGCTTAGAGTGTAACCCGCAAAAGAGACAGTTGGCATGTGTGGCCTTGTTCTTGCATCTCTCAGCATCAGAGAGCTGCAAAGCCTGTTGTTCCGAGACGCGTTGGAGTCAGTCCAGGGCTGTTCAGTAGAGGGCGGTGCGGTCTGGTCTCACCTGGCATTGCTGCTGATCTGAAGCCATCACGAGTAAATCGCAGTGTACTTGAATTATGGTAAAATTGATGCGGTTTTCCAGGTATTCCTGCCTGTTGCGCAGTTGTTCGAATATGTAATAGAATCTGGTACGCGTCGTCGTGATAGTCGCGACCCCGCATTTGGGCTGTGGCTGAAGGCTAGGTGCAGAGGATATAGTAAAGCATGGTTATAACGATAAGAAGAAACACAGGAGTCAGATCGTAATAATAAGGTTTTCGTAAAAGCGGATAGGTACCTGTCCGCTTACTTAACTATGGGAGAGTACTTAGGCCGATTTCTTATCGATTTTACCCCGCCTTTAATCTCGGGTAGTAGGATTAGTATTTACTAGATACCTATAATTCTTAAACATTAACCTATACTTTTAAATTATTAACCTATAGCTAAGCCTATTTTAGATAAGAGATTAACTAGACTATTTCTAATTTAAAGGCTCTTATTATTAGCTTATATAGCTATTAACGAGATCTTATAATATAGCT
>JABEYC010000608.1:0-20113 GCA_013266195.1 Fusarium zealandicum | reverse complement strand
GCGGTGCGGTGCGTGGCTTTTGTCTTCCCGTCCGCCGCTGCCACCGGAGAAGTTAACAAGACGACATCCAATCCAATGCCTGCCGCATTGACCCAGGACTAATAACGTAGCGGCTAATCTACGCCGTGCCCTCGTCTTCGTGTTGGTCCTCGACCTCTTTGTTTGCTTCCCGGAATGTGTCTCGCAGCGAGCAACAGCTCCTTTGTTGTGATACCGACCCGTTGATACGGAATCCGCCTGATCCGCCTCCTCGGGGCGCCTACGTACTGTCCTGCATCGTGCCGTCACCCACAATTAGTAGTCGTCACCAACGACGTAGGTAGTAGAGAAGATCATCACTAAGCCACCAACAGACGCAAACATCCAAGTCCCTTCGCCTTCTTCATCCCTCCCCAGGTGGAGGGGATCCGACCGCTTGGACCAAGGCAAAGCCCGCGTCTAGCTCTGACGACATCCAACGAGGCTACTGCGGTTGTCCCGGTTCTGGCTTGTCCTGCAGGACGGGTATTACCCTCACGCAATATGTATGCAACTCGCTCTAAACCCCACCAACTTGCTAGAGTCTCGAGCTTTCCAGGGTCGTGGTCACACCCTTTGGCCGTCCCTCAACTCAGACACTCGCTGCGTGTGATGAAGCGCCATTCCTCCCCCTCTCACACGCACCCCTTCTCGGCGTTGATTGGCCTCTGGGGGGCTAATAAGAGGGCTGGGATTCTCTGCACAACGCCTTCGAGAATGCGGAGGTGGCGTCTGCGTTTATCATTACACTAGCTAGTCCATGTGAGCCCATGTGACCTTTCTCGTGACGAGGTGCCATTGGGCCTGGGGTGCCGTATCTTGCTGCAGGAACTCGTGAGACCCTGGAGAGGGATTTCTTCTTTTCTGTGTGTTCGGTGACATGCCTGACAAGAACAAGGGCGCGCCTGGCCTCTTCCGTCCTAGAAAGGGTGTGTGTGAAGCTCACGAGACCCAAGTGACGATTTTCATGTTGGTGGCAATGCGCGTGGGGGAGAGTTTCGATTTCTGATACGCGATTGTCTAGGGTAGGATCCATGGAGGCATTGCTCCCACCTCTGCGAGTCAGCCTCGATGATCGTGGGGTTGTACGGGCTGGTGTCTTTGACGGATGAGTTATTCGGAAGTTGTCCGTGCTCTTATTCGGTGCTTTGGTAACGACGTTGGCTATTTGGAAGCTACGATGCTGGCAAGTCAGGCATTATATGTAGAGTTGTGTACAGTTTTCCACAATGAATTGTAACTACGAACGTAATAGATGTGATATACTTCCTATGATAGGCCGATAGCTCAACTAATTTTATGAACCTCTAGCTGTTACCAGCAAACGAGTCATTAGTTGCCACAGTGTACAACCCCCAATCGCATGCCATCATCTTATACCTAGTGAGATTTTGCTATAGACATGACATAGGCATCCTCCAACATATCGTCCAGCGGAGCCTACAGGTCCACTGTTCGAATATGTGCTCTCAGTATTAACCTGAGTCGCGGCAGCAAGCGTCCGATTCCCACGCAAACATCAACATCCATGGTTCGAGAAAGTCCCACGCCTGAGAACCTGCGCACGTCTGAATCTGTCAACGAAAGCGCAGCTCTGCACTCTCCTACCACCTCAAGCCCAGGGCCCATCACCCTTCTCCCTCTGCCGTCAACGCACTCACCCGCTTCGGTGTGATGTGGTTACCCGGACCGGTGCGGAAACACGCATCGACGGTGAAGCACAGATACGCTCTATCGGTATCGACGTGCATGTTTCGGGTTGATGCGTCCGTGGCACGGGTTTGACAGCAGCCGGCGATGATATAGGTGTTATGTCAGGAGACAGCACCTCTGGATCCGAGCCGGGCTACCAATGTAAAAGTTCGATGTTGGTGATGTCAGGTATCTAGTTTGGTGTGGAAACACTTTTGGTTGAAACGCTGATAATGCAAAACAGTGCTCGTATCCGTTGGGTAGAATCAATGACTGGTAGGACGTCGTGTTAGTTTCCGGTCGCGCCGGCTTACAACTCCAGCTTGGTGGTCAAGTGACAACGATGATACTCGGATGTGAAGGTAATGGGTACCTATATAAAGCCTGTGGATGTTGAATCAGTCTGTGGTTAATGCATTTCTATACAGCTTGGAGAACAGCATGCTTAGAAGTAGTTAACGCGGTTGCGACGGGTCCAAGACCGTCGTTACGTGGGAAGCAGAGACTTTATAAGCAGAGACGTGGAAATATATGCGTTTCTGTGTCGTCTAGGTAAGCTCTCGTGGCTCTGACGTTGACAACGTAGAAAGCCAAGTGGAGCTAGTATGTAGCTCCCGTCCCAAGTCGGCTACCCTACAGCCTTACGCGGCCCTCCGAGCTCCAGGGCTGTTCCAGAGGTCTTCCAGCGGATAATTGCTTCTGTCAAGAGCTAAAGCTCCAGCCACCAGCGGCCCAATCTGCAGGCCCCCTGCCCGTCCATCCCGTAGCAGCTCCTGGTTGGCTGGCTCATTTGCTTGCTCGAGCCGACAACACCAACCAACCTCCCCCAAAGTGGTCCAAACGTCCAAACGCCAGGCTGACGATCTCCATCTTGATACCAGACCTCATCTCCATCTCCTGCAGCTACCAGACTCTCGCCGTCCATTGCATCAGCCGCGACATCAGCTCTGGGTCTTTCGATTCACGCACCCAAGCTATACTGCTACGCGTCAAACACCGAATCTCCGCTTGGCATCCTCGAGCCTCGACCGCCCGTCTTTACATCTCGAGCTCCGTGTAGCTCGTATGCGCGACAATGGCGGCCGATGAACCTGGTATTTGACCCCCTCGTCGTGATCGCCTCGTCTCCTTCAAAGGCTTACCCTTAAACTCGCAGCTGCGCCGAACCTGAACCTCTCACCCGAAGAGAAGCGAACCTATGGCCAACTCTTCCGACAAGCCGATTCCGACAGCGTTGGTGTCGTCGTTGGCGAGATTGCAGTCCAGTTCTTTCACAAGACAGGCCTAGACTCCCGTATTCTCGGCGAGGTACGTCTGCGATCCGTATTCCCCTTTGGTCGGCGCTCTGCTAACCGCTCCCCCGTGATAGATCTGGCAGATTGCGGATAAGGAGAATCGGGGTTTCCTAACGCCGGCTGGCTTTGGCATCGCCCTACGACTCATCGGTCATGCACAGGCTGGCCGCGAACCCAGTTCCGAAGTCGCCCTTCAACAAGCTCCCCTCCCTCGATTCGATGGCTTGGTCCTGCCAAGCGGCCCTGTTGCCGGCATCCCCCCTCCTCCTCCGGTCCCCGTTAGCTCGCCGCCTCCTCCGGCCGCTCTCCAGGCACAGAGCACTGGCGGACCGATCCGTATCCCGCCGTTGACCGCCGAGAAAGTGGCACAATATACTGGTCTCTTTGAGCGCCAGCCCTTGCAAGGCGGCCAGCTGCCGGGTGACCAGGCAAAGTCCATCTTTGAGAAGTCTGGTCTTCCTAATGAGGCTCTGGGGAGGATATGGCAGCTCGCCGATACCGAGCAGCGCGGCGCCCTCGTGCTCACCGAGTTCATCATTGCTATGCACCTTCTTACCTCGATGAAGACGGGCTCCCTGCGATCTCTTCCCACCATTCTCCCCGCAGGTCTTTATGAAGCTGCCTCACGACGCGGCCCTGCCTCCCGTCAGTCGTCAACCGGCCCTGGCATCTCTGCCATCCCACGGCAGCTAAGTGGAACTGCCCAAGTTCGCGCAAACAGCCCTCTTGGACGTCCTCCTCTTTCTCCTCAGCCTACAACTGCCAGCGACTGGGCCGTGACCCCGGCCGATAAAGTCCGATTCGACCAGATTTATAACGACCTCGACAAGGCCAACAAGGGTTTCATTACTGGAGAGGAGGCTGTTCCCTTCTTCAGTCAATCGAACCTCCCGGAAGACTCGTTGGCTCAGATCTGGGATCTCGCCGACTCAAACTCGCAGGGTCACCTTACGCGCGACCAATTCGCAGTCGCCATGTATCTGATCAGACAACAGAGGAGTGGTCGTTCAGTGCCGCTACCTAGTACGCTACCGGCCAATTTGCTCCCTCCTAGTCTTCGCAACCAAGCCCGTCCAACAACTGCGACTTCTGCCTTTGATCCACCGCCTCCGGTAGTTCAACCGCCACCTCCTCAGCCCAAGTCTGCTCTCGATGACCTGTTCGGCCTCGACTCATCTGCTCCAAGCCCTGCGCCTTCAGCTTCTGCACAGGCCCAAGCCCCCATGTCGACTGGGGGATCCAATGCCAACGATCCGTTCGGCGGGGGCTCTAATATACTCACGCCATCCTCTCCGATTAAGTCATCTCTCACTGGTCCTGCTGGTTCCAGTTTCAAGCCTTTCGTGCCGTCCTCCTCATTTGGCAGAGGCCTAACTCAGCAGCCCACGGGAGGTTCGTCTGGTTCCGGCTCAAGGCCTCCTCCACAGTCCGCGTCTGAGGACCTGCTGGCGGACAACGACCCAGAAGCCGGCAAGAACCTTTCCGGAGAGACTGCAGAGCTTGCGAATCTCTCTAACCAGATTGGTTCACTATCCAAGCAGATGCAGGACGTCCAGGGCAAGAGAACAACGACACAGAACGAGTTGAATCAGGCCACTTCCCAGAAGCAGAACTTTGAGCAGCGACTCGCCCAGCTGCGCACCCTCTATGAGAAGGAGGCGCAGGACACCCGTGCCCTTGAGGAGCAGCTCAACAATGCCCGGAAAGAAACATCCAAGCTACAGGCTGAGTGCATGGCTCTTGATGGAACCTACCGAGATATTCAGACCCAGCACCAGGAGGTTCTGGCGGCTCTTCAGGCAGATCAGCAGGAGAACACCAACCTCAGGGAGCGCATCCGAGTCGTCAACGGAGAGATTGCTCAAATCAAGCCTCAGATCGAGAAGCTCAAGTCTGATGCCCGGCAGCAGAAGGGATTGGTCGCTATCAACAAGAAGCAGCTGTCCACCACCGAAGGCGAACGTGACAAGCTGAAGGCAGAGACAGAGGATCTCAACAAGAGCATCGATGATCTGCGTCAAGCCAACACGGCCTCACCAGCATCTGCCTCTGCTCAGATCGCTAGTCCTGCGGCATCAACTTCCAGCGCAAACAACCCCTTCTTCCGTCGCACGGCGAGCACTGATATCATGGGTGCATTCGCCTCGCCCCCTGCCAGGAATGTTTCTGACAAGTCGTTTGACGACCTCTTCGGTCCGTCGTTCTCTGCCAGTGCCTCGGGCACTCCTCCTCCCCCTCCTCAGGCCTCGTTCAAGCCGCAACACACTGGCGCCTCAACAGCCAGCGTTGGATCTTATGGCACCCCCCCTGCCTCATCTCCTGTTATGAGCCGCCAGCCTACGCTGTCTGTTGACCCTCCTGCGCCTCCGGAGTCTAGGCAGATCAGCTCTAGTTTCCTGCCCTTTACTGAACATAACAATGAGTCGTTCTCATCTTCCCGTCAAGTGTCGCCTCCGGCTTCGCGCGTTGGTGAACCTCTTCATGGCTCAGCTACTCCTACCCCTGGCGACCTGAAGGCATCGGAGAGTCTTGGCAGTTTGCCAGGTGCCTTCCCTGGGGATGAAAACGACAAGCCTGAGCGCAAGGATACACCATCTGTTTCTGGAGACGCACCGCATGAGGCTGGTGAGGAGGGTGCATCAAAAGCCCCCGAGATCGCAGATCCTTTTGGCGGTAACGACGAGGCCAAGGCCAAGGCTGACTTTGAGAATGCGTTCGCCGCCTTCACAACTTCCAAGAGCCAGAGTAAGCCGGCACCCGAAGCCGACAAGTCAACAGCTGTTTTCGATTCCGAGTTTCCTCCCATTTCCGAGCTTGAACGCGATGACGACTCCGACTCGAGCAGCGACCAGGGCGGTTTTGATGACGACTTTGCTCCAGCCTCGCCGCCTAGCAAACCCTTTGGAGAGAAGGCTGCGACTGGAGAAGCATCTGGGTCAACACCTGCAGCCCCTGGCAGCTTCTCCCCTGCACCGGTTAATGAGACCAACTCTCCTCTAGAGACAAAAGTGACGAGGTAGGAAATCTTGTAATGCAATTCTTTGTGACCAAGGGCTAACGAAACTCAGTGCCGAGCGACCATCTTCGCCTGTAACAGTCACCGACGCCAATGCCCAACAGTCGGCCGTTGACGACATCTTCGGCGCGGCCGCTACTGGAACAGCCCCTGCCTCGAACCAGACGGCACCCTCCAACCCTCCCCAGCAGCCCAAGGGGGCCTTCGACGATTTGGACGACGACTTTGAGGGTCTTGAGGATGCCAAGGAAGGTTCTGCAGACGATGACTTTGCCAACATATCTCGTTCAGGACTGGACGATTTCAACCCGGTCTTTGACAGCAGCCCTCCTGGCAGCCAGACTAAGACCGAGTCTACCGCCTTTGGAAACGAGAGCTTCGACTTTATCTCTTCCAGCTCAGCTGGTCCCACCCAACTTCCTGCTGTAGGCGGTAACCAGCAAAAAGCCCCTGAGGCTCATGACTGGGATGCCATCTTCTCAGGTCTCGACTCCCCCAGCGCCGCCGCCGCGACTCCCGTCGCAGCTGACAAGCCGGCTGGCGGAGACGCTGCCACTCACCCTGGCCAGCAGGCCCTGCACCGTTCCATGTCGACAGAGTCTGAGCATGACGACCCTATCCTCAAGAGTCTCACCAGCATGGGTTACCAACGCAACGACGCCCTGAGCGCCCTGGAGAAGTTTGACTATGACCTTGACAAGGTATGTTTTTCATCGTCGTCTCCTTTTCTTGAGCACTTACTAATACCTCTAAACAGGCTGCAGACCACCTGGCTAGCCGGTCATAATAGACCGCATAACCATGCACTTGTCTCGGAATGATGTTTACTGAAGGAAGGCTTTAATACGACCACTCTGCATATCTAACTTTTCCTTTATCACCGTCTCTCGTCTGCATAATCATGATCCTCTTGTTGAATAGCTTCTCGGGCAGCGAAAGTTGATTTTCTTTGCCTCTTGCACCCTTGTCATCGTTTTCATCTACAACATGTCCGTTAGCATCGTGTCAATTCACTGTTTATACACCTGCTTGTGTCGTTGGCCTTTTGTCTTGCTATATGGTCAAGACCTCTGTACGAATTCGAGAGTGTAGTTGTGAGGACATTGTCGCAAGCGTTTACTATTCAAGGGATCATGCATAGTACTTTTAAGATTTCGAATGGGTTTTATAAGATATAATCGTCGCTAAAGGGACATGGAAAATAACTATCATACATCTATCATGTCTGGCAGTCCCACCCAATACACCGCAGCGTCTCTAGCTCGTTTCCCGTATTCTAATCATCATTTGCACAGCGGCTACTTGACCCTCCCCATGATGGTCTCGGGCCCACGCTCGGTGGGAATGTTCTGAGCCCTGGTCTTGACCGCGGTCACCATGCTCCTCTCAAAGTCGTCCCTCGACCTCAGCACGGCCTCGACCCACAGGATGCTGATATCCCAGTAGGCGGCCCTGAAGGCGACGTAGGCGTCGACAATGGCATCGCGGTCGGCCGTCAGCAGGCGCAGGAAGTGCTCGGTGGCCCGCCACGTCTCCTTGATGGAGGGACCCGATGCCACGCTGCCAAACAGCTCAAAGGCGGTGGCAATGTCATCAAACAGCTTGTCCTGGAAGGGGTCGTTGCGGCGGAACTTGGCGCCCTTGTTGCGCACGGCCGACAGGTAGCGGACGAGAAGCTCCTCGGCAAAGATCTCGACAAAGATGTCGACGAGCGAGTGGTGCAGCACCTGGCGGTAGTCGTTGACGTACTCCTCAAACGTCACCACCATCTGCTTCATGGCCGTGCTCGTGTACCAGCGCGGGGTGAAGAAGTCGGGCATGACGGTGCCAAAGTCGACGGTGAAGATGAGCTGCGCGAAGCGGTTGATGCACCACGTGCTGAAGTCGACGTAGCCGTCGCGCAGCGCGCTGCACTCGGTGTCGATGCGCTCCAGGTACGCGGGCGTGACGTGCTGCTCGACGAGCCGGCGGAAGCTCGTCAGGTAGGCCAGGCGGTTCTCTTCCTCGTTGTCGTCGATACAGGCGATCTGGTCGTTGGCCGTCGCCACGAGCCAGTCCTGCAGGGCCTGGAAGCCCTCGAGTTCCGGCACCTTGCCCTCCTCGTAGCGGACGGCCTCTTCCTCGAGCATGGCCTGCCACGACTGCTGGCGGGTGCGCAGTCGCGCAAACATGGCGTCGACGACACCCTCTACCACGTCGGCGCGCTGCGAATTGGCTGCTGCGTCTGCCTGCTCCCGCAGCATGCGCCAGAGAGCCACGAGGTTCTTGGTCCGGAAATAGCCATACTCATCCTGATCCAGGTTGGAGCCCTCGACGTTGCGCTCCGCCAGGTCGCGCTGCTCTTGGGCAAAGATACGGTCGATCCATTCGTCGAGGAACTTGATGATGAGCTCACGGAAGTCGCGCACCAGCTCCGCCTCGCGGTTGTCGACGACGTGAGGCATCAGCTCCTCCTGTCGCAGGCCGATCTTGGTCATCTTGCGGTAGTACTTCTCTGGGAAGCCCACAATCTCCAGAGTGTGCGCCGACGAGGCCTCGTTGCCGTCCACCATGCCGACTAGGAAGTCGTGCATGAGCTGGTGGTAGACTTCTGCGTACGCCTTTACTATATGCCACTTCTTGGGCATGAGGTGCGACATTCCGATCTTGACAACGTTAAGGTCGTTGAAATACCACTTCATGATCTTCTCGAGCTTGCTCGGGTCCTCGAGGAACTCCTCCTTGGCGCCGTCAAACTGCTGCTCGGCGCTGAGGCGGATGGCCTGTATGAACTTGTCTTTGTAGCCGCGGACCTTCTTGGCACCGTCTGTGATGCTCTGGAACCGCGTCGCCATCTCCTTGTGGTCTTTGAGGGCTTCCTGCAGGGCCAGCACTCGCTGGTCACTCTTCTCTTCGGCCTCCATCACCACGGCGAATCTCACTACAAGCCCGTTGTTGTCCTGGACAACGAGGTTAATGAGGTTCAAGGCAATGATACCGACATGCTCGTCAAACCAGTCGATGGTATCGTCCAGTCGTGCAAAGTAGTCGACAAGTGTTGATTCGAGGCCAGGGTCCTCGGCCCGTTGTATTTGCTCCATGGCGTCGTCGCGGATATTTCGAAGCTGCGTCAGCTCGTAGTGACACGGTAATAAGTTAGGCATGTTGTCTCCATCTTCGTCGTCCTCCCTCAACATGGCCTCTACACCCGACAATCGGTCGTTGAAGGTCTCGAGGTTGCGGCGCATAGTCTCGACAGCGCCAAAGTTGCGATGGGCCTGGGAGACGAGGTTGATGCTGGCAAAGTCCTTGATCATGTTCTGGGACTCGGAGCACAGCTTGTCGATCTTCATCATCTCGTCCTTGATCATCTGGACCGTCTTCTGGCCGTCGGTGAGGCCCGTCATGCCCGATTGAGTCGTCTCGAGCTGCTCCCGCAGGCCGCTGCGCAGCTGGCCATCGACGGCTCCCTTCTTGCGCGAGAATTCCAGCTTCAGCGCGGGTATCTTATCGAGATCTTCTGGGTGCCGCAGCAGCTCCGCGAGCTTGGGCACGGGTGTGTCGTCCATGGTAGCGGCGGCCGTGGATCGTGAACCATGCGAAGGGCAAGGGGGCCGCCAATCAGACCATGATGCGACGGCGCGTCAGATATCGTCGGTCGCGTAGTTCGGTCGTGGTGTTGATGATGGTGTTTACAGTGGCCAATGTTGAAACTGTAGAGTTGGCTGAAGCTGTGTAGACGTGTAATTACGGAGGTGGGATGCCATGTCGCGGGGAGCTAGGCAGGTCGAGTTCCATCATGTGGCTGACGCAGCATGCCCAACCAAGCACAGCCACTCCACCAAGCTCAACACCAAAGTAGAGCATCGCGATCAAGACGATCTTTGGTTATACCTGAGAATATTTGTTTGTCATTACATGGGGTATCACTATAAGCCACCTCCAAATATACAGAGCGTAGCACGCACACCTCTCCGTCGCTCAATCTAATCGCTGTCACTCCCCGAGCTGCTCGTTTCATCATCCTCATCATCGTCCTCTCCCAAGCTTTGCTCTGCAATCACATCACCCGCCTCAAGGGCAACCCCCTTGATTTGAGAACCATCTCCCTCATCGTCGCTCTTAACCTCCCCTTCCTCCATGTCCTTTCCTCCATTCCTCATCTTCTTATTCGGTTTCCCAGGACCCTTCTTCCCTGGCGGATTCTTCCTCTTGTTGCCTCCTTGCGCAGCAGGGGCTTCGTCCTTGGCACCAAGCATGAAGCATACGGGGAGGCCCTGGTCATGGTTGAGCACCCAGATCGTGGGAAACTCGAGCACGCGCGTGTCGCGGAGGATGTCGCGCAGGCAGCTCTCGGGGCCGAGCTTTGTCACCACCGAGGGCTTGTCTGATGGCGTGCGAAACTTTGCGAGTAAGAATGTGAAGCGCTTTTTCTGAGCCTCGAGTTCCTCTGAAGGCCACATGCCTGGGTCGGTATCATGATGGGTTGACCAGGCACCAGTAAAAGGGTCTTGTAACGCGAACGAGCCTGCAGACCACGCCCAAGTCGAGGGATCTTGCAGTTGCCCATCTTGCCCGGGCCGTGACGCCCTCTTGACTTGCTGACCCTTCGCCTTTTGCTGCTCCTCGAGTAGTGTGTGGTATGCCTGGTAGAGCGGCATGTCATCCATGATTTTGGATAGAGCTCGCTTCTTCCTTGGTTCTCCATCTTGGGCATCCTCAAATGTCATCCATTCCACCTGCCAATTGATGCGCCCCGTCCGCCGATTGAGCGTTGTGTGATTCTCCTTCTGCCTCGCCATCCCAGTGGGTGCGCACATGATGCTGATGTTCAGTTTCTTCAGCCGCTGTGCCAGGAATCGCTCAAAGACCCGTCCCTTTGCTTCGCGCAATACCCGCGTCACGAGAACCTTGCGTTTGCGTCCATCCCGTCCCGGCTTCCACTTGACCTCCTGTACCGTCTGCGGTCGCAGTTCCTCCTCCTGCACGAGAGCGCGCTCTTCGACAAGGAGCTTTTCAGTGCGTTCGACGGAGCGCTCGATACCGTGAAGGAAGTTGTAATCGTGATCGACACCGGCGGGCGTGCGAAGCTTGGAGGGAGGAACGTAGGCTGTTGCGTCGCGCTCGCCTGTGCATTCAGACCAGGCCTTGTGTTTCTTGATACATGCGAGGGAGCAGGTTCGGATATTGCAGCGTGGACATTTGTACTTTGGCGTCGAGATGTGACAAATGCCGCATAGAGACGTTAGCAATGGGTCGGCCATGATGAATTGCAGAAAAACTCGAGGTTGAATCGATGTTGATGGAAGGATGATGCCGCTGCCGTCGCATACGGACTTGGCGCTTCCAAACTTTTTTATGGGGCTTATCTTATCAACACCCAGGTCTACCTTTAGTACTACTTACCTAGGTACCTGTTTGACATAAGCATTGGAAGGTGTGAAAGTCAGACATGGTTATTCCTGTCTTGACATTAGGGTCATATTAGGCTCGTTCTCGCGGCAGAACTACCTGCTGTACAATCCAGCCAGTCCGCAAAAACCCCAGCTGGTCAAGCATCTTCATAGCCTCGACCCTCCCACGGTCCCATGATGCAAAGCCAGCACCTCGCCACAAGTTGAGATCGATAAGACGGTGTATATACGAGCTTCGGAACACCGCATCGTCTCCATCTAGCCAGTCTTCCCCTTCCCGCTCAGGATGCTCATAAAATGCCTCCCCATACCAGTGAATAATCCGCCCACTGAGCGCATCCGTCCAGCCGAAAGGCACGAGATCCACCGCATCCCCGGCAAAGCTGACTGTTGCATGGCGTTGGTGACGATTAGCCTCGTGAGATCTCTGCTGCCCACCGCCCTCCTCCACTGTCGGATGTGGGAACTCAGTAGATAACATACGCTGCCAGCCAGCTGTAAAACAAGGCAGGGAGTAACGCTGCAAGAGCAAGAGATACTCGGGCGAGTCGTGACCAGCGCTGCACAGCATCACACTCCGCGGCAGTGTTGGCAGTAACTGAAATGCCGTGTCCACGAGGTCCTGGCGCGTCTGCATGTACCGCCCTAGGCAGTCGACGTGTGAGAGCATGTCGCCAAAGTCCACCTCCGAGATAGGGAGGCCGCCCGCCTTCCGGGCTTCGCTGGCGAGCCAGAGCGCAGCGTAGATTCGCTTGATAAACTAGTCGACGTGATCAACCTGCTGTAGCTCCCAGGTTTAGGGCCGTTTTGCCTATCTCATCTACCCCATTTCCGCTTAGCAGCATCTTCATATACACTCCGGCCGCGGTGTCGACGCCATCCAGGTTGCAGGGCCACCGAGGGCCCTATATGGGAATGTAGAGAGGAATATGGCGTCCGTTAAACACGGGCCCAGCTCGTTCTTCAAGACATGCGAAATGATGAAAGCTTTTCGTGCCGCGAAACGCTGGTGGATAAGACGGCAGGTGGTGATGAGGTTGCTGAGCGTGCTCACCGGGTCAATGAAGGTGAAGACGAGGTCTATTTATTAGCTCCGACGCCGGGGCAAGAGCGCTTAATACGTAGCAGCGAACGTGATCGCCCGTTTTTCCAGGGCTTCCTGGTGTCATCTCGTGCCAGAACGAGCTCTAGATATTGTACACGAGTCGGCTGTGCTTCCTTACCATATAGTATGACAAGTTCAGGATTTGTTTTCGAGCAAACATTAGCGGCTGACCGCTTAACAACGTATGTAGTTAAGTTTACCCCGCCTCCCCTCCTTCCGTCTTGGGTGCAGCGCTAGAAACGGATTTGGAGGGTAAGAATTGTCGGGGGTGACTATTGGGGTTGGTATACGACAACCAAGCCAGCAGAGACAACGCAACGAATACGAAAGACAAATGTCATTAGGGAAAGGTTTCTTCATTTTTGACAGTTCTTCAGGCCCGGCCAAGGAGCGACGTGAATTGAAACAACACCGCCTCTCAAGATAAAATTCTAACTAAAACAAGGGGAATTATCCGCCAGGCTTGTCGCAAAGTACATGGGCGAGCCTGCCCACCAAATGAGACTTCGATAATGGCTATAACAACAAAGACAAAAGGGAAACACATAACGCCAGAGTCCGCAGATTTTGATCCAAGCCGACCGCCTGAGAAAAGACATGAGGAAAGAAATGGTAAAAAGAAGGAGGACATGGTGTAGGTGCATAACATGACGATGGACTGCCTCGGCAGTCACCACATAAAAGGAAGAAAGGCTCGCTGTTACTGTCATGGCGCAGGAATGGCATTCAAAAAGATGCTCGGACAAGGTCTGAGATACCCGACTTAGCGTGTACCACCGAAAGCGCTGATTCTGGCACCAGACGACCTGTGCATCAACGAGCCGTGGTGCTTGGAAACGACTCCCGTTTCATGGGTGACGCCGCCGTTCTCACTTCGACTATCCCCGAAGTCCTCCTCGTCATCCTCGACAATCTTGGTGGGGATCTCGTCCCTAAGATGGTACTGCTGGGACGATCGTTCCGGAGTAGTAGCTGTAGAGGCAAAAGACATGGCTGTGCTGCTCCTGTTGGGAATGAGATCCGGGGTGGGAGGGATACTGGACGCCCTCCCGGAGCGCGGCTGGAGGAGGCTGTCGTCCCCTGTTTCTGAAGTGGCGGCGGAGTGGCCGTCATCGCTCTGGGCGGTAGAGAGGTTAGAATTCCTTCTACTACTCCCCCCTAACTCCGCGTCGTGTGCTAGCTGGAGACCCTCGACAGCAGCCTGGCACTGCTCGGCGATGTTTCGCACAATGTGGGCGATCGCGTCCGTCTTATCCTTGAGGTGGCGGTCGGCCACGTCGCTGAAGCTCGACGAAGAGTATCGCTTACTTCGTGCGCTGGAGGCGACTGAGAGGCGGCCATCGCGCTCACTCTCTCTCTGGGTTTCTCTCTGGGTCTCTCTTGGGGCCTCTTTCTGGCCATCTCTCTGGGCCTCCTTCTCTTCGTTGAAGTCACCCTCGGATTCATCAAAGCCCTCCTCAATCTCATGAGTCAGGTCATCTGGCTTGGTCAGAGACTGGATGAGGTGCTCCATGTGGTGGCTCTGGCCACCGATAAGGCTGCGCAGGTGCAGGACAACCCGGCGTGCCTCATCGCGCTGTCGGAGGATAGTCACATTGGTGTGCTGGAGCTGAGAGAGCTCCTTCTTGTTCCTCTTGCGCTCACGCTCTAGCTCCTCGGCGATCTCCTGCTGCAAAACAAGAGCCTCAAGAGCATCGTCGCGCTGCTTCTCAGTGCCAGTGAGGCGGACCGACAGACGAGCGTTGTCGTCCTTCTGCTGGTCAATGAGGCCAGCAAGTCGGCGGTTCTCCCTCTTGTGGTTCTCAATCTTGACCTTGAGATCCTGAGTCTCCTTGGTAAGCTGCTCGGCAAAGGCTTGGAACTTGAGGAACTGCTGCTTCCAGCTCTCAAGCTCTTCCACGAGGTAGTTGTTACGCTTGGTGACCTTGTTGAGCTCAGTGTCCATGCGGCCCTTGAGGTTGATAAAGTCCTGCCACGCCTCCAGAGCATCTCGGGAGTACTGGTTCCTCTCACGGACGATCTCGTTGAGATGTCGCATCGACACCTTGGTCATAAGGGGCTTCTTGACAGATCCACCAAAGACGGCCTTGAGACCGGTGTTGCGGCCAAGCTTCTCGCAGACGTGGTCCATGACAGCCATGACCGGGTCCTGGTTCCACCACTCAGGGTCCTGAATCGACTCGACCTCACCGCGCATGACAATGATCTGACCGGCAGGAACAAGCTTGCCACCACCGTAAGCGGATCGAAGGTGCTGAGGAACCCCCGAAGGAGTGACGTCGCCGTTCAGAGCCTGGGTGAGTCGAGTAACGAACTTGTTACGCTGACCAGGAGTGAGGGCAGTGGGAGGGCTGGAAGTAAGAACAAAGTTGCGATCGAGATCCACGACAAGGGCATCGGTGGGGGCCGTGAACAATGAGCGGCACTCGACAGTGATACCCAGGATATAAGGGCCAGGCTCTTGAACGAGCTCCTTAGCGTGGCGGGCATGAACGACGGGGACGTAGAGACCGCTCCACTCGTAAACTCGGACGCAATACCGAACGGTTTCGGCTGCCATGGTGAGCATGGCAGGGTAGTGGCTGACGAAGATGATTCGACGGGTGGGCGAGATGGCAGCCTCGATGACTCCAACGATATTAGGGATAGAGAGACAATTGAAGAGCGGCCACATGGCGAAGTTCTGGAAACCTGTTGGTGAGGAGGGAAACTGGTAGCAGAGAGCGTAGTCCTTCATGTCGATGCGGACCAGGTCATTGAGACGGGGAGCAGGGAAACTGAGGATGCGTGAGACCTCCTCGGCGTGGAACAAGTTGGTGGCCTTGTTCCAGTGAATCCACATGCCTCGGAGGTAATCTCCCAGAAGGTTATAGAGAGGATACCGCGACAGGAAAGACAAGCAGTAGGGGATCCAGTAAGTCTCGTCGGGGTTGTCATAGTAGTCGCTCTCGGTCCTCTTGCGAAGGTCGCGGATGGTCTCGGCCCTCTTCTCGTCGGCTCGCGACCACACACGGAGGCAAATTCCGTAGAGTGTGTGAGAAGAATCTTGCTGAAGAACAAACGAGTGGTGAACGCAGTGAGGCTGGCTTCGGCCAGTGCAGATCTCGACATCATGGGGGAAACAGGCCTATAGCATGAGACGGCCACGGTTAGCAAAGGTGGTCTATCAGTCGAGGTTGGAGATACACACCCTCATGGCAGAATGCAGAGCACGCGCAATTTCATTATCCTGCTCAAGACGTGGGCTGCTACCCAAGATCTCTGGAAGCCAAAACTGGCCAACGGCACCCTTCATGTGGCCAATCTTGCCCTGAGCTGGCGGAGGAGCCTTGACCCATTGGGATGGTTCGCGGCCAACGCCGCAGACCATGTATGCATGAGTGAGGGTCTTGGGAGTGCGCTGCTGAGGCTTCATGTTGAGAGAAGAAGGAATTGGCTGGGTGATGCGCGAGTGCAGCGAAGATGTTCGGCTCGGGATCAGGAGATTCTGGTCAGGGCCCTGGTCGCGGGTGCTGGGCCTGCCATCGCGGTCGCTAGTCCGAGGACGGGTGAAGGAGGGATGAGTGTTGAGAGAGGGAGGCATGGTTGTGAGCGGGAGGATCGAGTCCTCGTCTGGATCGTCGCGTCAAGATAGAAGCTGGCTGTAGCAGTCGAAGCCAATGGAGCTGCTGGTGTATGTGCAGTTCTCTGTTGTTATAGAAATGACTGACTAGCTAGCTTGGTCAGTCCTCTGTGTCGTGATCCCTTGTGTAGATCCAGTGTTGGTCTTGGAGGGATTCACTCCGCTCTCAAGGTGACGTTCAAGACACGACTCGACCGGCCTTGAGTAAGTAAACAAGGGAAGAAGGAGAAAATGAACGAACCCAAGGATGAGGGGGAGGAGAAGGAATAGTGAAGGAGGGAGAGTGAAGAGGTAGTGGGAAGTTCCAAGTTGGGGGGGAGTGGAGAAAGTACTGAAGCAGCCCAGGAGAAAGAGCCAAGAGGAATCAAAGAAGCGAGACAAGCTGCGACGCCAGTCGAGGAAGGAATGGAGAAAGGGCACCACTGCAGGCACCGTTCGGCTTCAGAGTCCAAGCATAACAGTCTAGTACGTACTCTTTTAGTTGGAAAGCCACCTACTTACTTGCTAGCCTGGGTACTACTCAACGGCTTGTAGAAAAGAACCAGAAGCACCTGGAGGATGTACCTGGGAGGTCCCCGGCACCCCAATTCACACCCATGTAGAATTGTGCAGTGTGCCCCTGATGGCCCCGGCATCCCGGCCCCTAGAGACGCCGCCTCTGTAGCTCCTGATCTAGCCCCTAATGTAGGTACCTGCGCAGCCGATCCGTTATGTAGGTTGGGCCGTGGAGCTTCCCCCCCTTCAAGGTTTCTGTCCGTCTTCTTCTCCCTCTCTAATCAAGTCAGGTCCATCGTGACCAAGAGTCCAGATCCCCCGCCGTTGAACAGACGGACAGTGAATGCCGGATAGCATCTACTCTTGTTCACGGACTGCGATGGGGTTGTACAAGAGCCATTATTGATCCACGAGTCCAATAATTCTTCCAGGTCTCTCTATGCAAGTAAATCCCGTCCACTTAGGTTCCCCCTGATAAATTCCCCGGCCGTGACCCAGCAAGTCGACTCAGTGAGGAGACGAGTCTAGCCCAGACCAGGCAGGGAACAAGGCCCCTGGGCCCATCTTTCTTTTTTTGCTTATCCCGCCGTCCGTCTCACCTTTGTCGCCCGACGAGCCTGTGTGCCTGTGCCTGGTGAGGTGGTGGCCGGTTTGATGGCTTCTCACTGCTCAACGCTCGGAGGCCATCGCCAGCTCTGGGCTGGCTGGAATGGGCTTTTGGGTATGAACTATCTGTGCTATGCTAGTACAGGCGACGGCACCATGGTTGTTGTGAGGTGCTCATGGATTGTTTGGGTGTTGTCAGCTCTAACCTATCCATGGATCCAATGAATCCATGGATGTTCTGGCCTCAGCTGCCCTGCAGGAACAAGCACAGTGCCCAGGGAGCTGCAGAGAAGCCCCCAGGCACCTCTCAGGGGAAGCAAACTCAAAGACGGAACGGCCTCGGGTATACATGTGTAGCAGGTACTTGTCGGCGGCCATGGTGAGGCTCTCTTTGTCCGTCACTGGTACCCAAAGGATCCCGCCCGTTGGATAGGTAGGTAGGTGTTGGTCACCGGATGATCCATGAGAATGACTCGAGAGCCTCGTTTGTTTTTCAATCCATACAATTACGTAGTAATGTCGGCTGTCTGCCAGATCCTTTCTTCTTTCTTTTTCCTTCCTGTTATTTTCCTTTCCTTGTTTGCGCGGGCTCTTCCAAACTGCCCCCGGCGCAGTGCAGCCTGACGCTGAGTACAGAAGCTAGCCTTGATTGCTTTGCAATGGGCACGCGTTATATAACGCTCTTGTCAGGTTTGCTTTTTGAACCCTCAATTACCATCTTGTACGGAGTACAGTGCCGTATAAAGAGGCGCCATCGGCACCTCGAGCCCATTTAAAAACACTCATCATCGGCAGAGATAATTTCCCACGTTGGGGACGAGAGCTCTCAAGCATGGTCTGCGATTGGTCGCGCTACTCCAGAGGCCGGGGTTGACGGAGGTGGGGGTTGAAGCCTCCGTTAGTGCCTACTAGAGGCTGTCAACCCCTGTCAGTGGCAACGCTAGGGGAGAGCGAGACAGAGACTCGACACAGCAGAGACAGTGAGATCGGGTTGAAGAATCGAGAGGAATTTGAGATTTGTCTGAATGAGATTGATGTCGATTCTTGCAGGTTGTCAAGGAATGTTGTCCGCAGAGAAACAACAACAACAATGCCGTTATCGCTGTAGAAACTGCTCAACTGCTCCAGAGGGTGCTGGCAACCGTGGGAAAAGGCGCCGAGTTGTCCGGGTTCCCGTCAGTTCAAGAGAGCGTCGGGAACGATACAGTACGTAGTAAACACACGCTCTGTAAATAAGACTCCAACGCCAACAACTCCCGTAATTATCTCAATGCCCTGTTGATCAGACGTCAAAGGGCCCAACGGACGGCATGACCAGGCGCGGAAACGATCGACAAGGGTCCCCTGGGTGCAGGGAAACGAAACAGGAAGGCTGCAAGACCTCGGGGGCTTCATCGACAAAGCGTCGAACGCAATGATTAATATGATTAATACAGCCGATACTAACGGGAACGGCTGATTATGCTCTATCTCTAATACCACAGTACTATGTACGTAGTAGGTCTACAGAGTTGTGCTCGTCCATGTCACGGTTCCACTACATATCAGCACGACATTTCCACCCTGGGGCCGCCCGTGCACAGCAAGGGATCAACATTGCATTGTGGAATGATGCTGGTGATGGATGCTGCCAAGAGGCACGGAGAAACGACATCAAGACCAGAAACAAGATCCCAGTACCCGGGCGGTTATGTATGGTGAGTTCCATGAGTTTCGGGTTCAGCACCAACCAAAAATATGACAAGTGACCCTTGAAACGGATGCTGTGCATATTGCATCATAAATCACATCACAGGCCTGGGGCAAAACTTCCACGAGTAATAGGATATGTTACAGATAGAGAGAGCATCATCCCCCCCCTCCAGGGCCCTTGGGAGAACAAGAGGCCGTCAACACACAAATCGACGACATCAGTGGCTTTTGACTTGTGTCTCAACGTCGACGCCACCTCGATGCTTGTGGCGACAACGTTGGAGAACAAGGGCGATTGATCTACTGTAGGTAAATAATTAGTCCATGTATGTACGATGCTGTTCAGCTGGTGCATACGAATCACGATGCTGCATCCAGCAACTCGAGGCGTCGGCATTACTCAAGTACTGCACTACTGCTAATATTCATCCTCTCGGTACGACATGGCATGGCATGGGCCTATCGACAGGTATCCCTAGGTACTACTACTAGTACCTACTACCTATGTGCTTACTGTACATATCGGACGGACTTGTCCAAGCCTCGCCCGGTCCAGCATCTCCACTCCCGGTGCTATGTACCAATCTCCTCTCAAGTTCCCGAGCTCCCCCATGGACGTCGGTGCGTTTCAAGTTGTGAGATGGCGCCCGTCCATCACCCGTCTAACTAACTCCCCACTCGATCTCCCAAGTCTGAAAGAGAATGGCCATGGATGGAGTGGACGAAACTCGGATTCGACACTCCCAGCTCGTTCTATGAGACACGTCGTTTGTATATGCCGCCGCCATGCATCACATAGAGAGAGAGAGCCCTCGATATCACAAGAAAACACCTCAAGCACACTACATAGCATGTTCCCAGCCGGCCCTTGTTCCCTATCACGTCCCCTGCCTGGTCCGCCTCTAATCAAACCAGAGGGGCCCAACGTCCCATTGCGCACATGCCCACGAACACTCTGGACGCCCCCCTGCCTGTCAAAATCCAAACGCCAACGAGGCCCTTGGACTCGTTCTGGCTGTCCACCCGGCCCTATCTGGAAGCTCGCTTGGACGGCCTTGTGGCCGGCTCCTTTCTACTCGTCGATCCCCCTTTCGGTACTGCCTCAGCGGCCTCGACGCCTTGATTATGTCCCATCACGTTTCCCTCTACGGATAGAGACGTCGGAGCTCACTCCCATCC
>JABEYC010000607.1:0-27574 GCA_013266195.1 Fusarium zealandicum | reverse complement strand
TGATGGGTGTGTGTGCCAAGGGGTTTTGGAAGGGAAGGAGCGGTGTTGCCCGTGCGGAAGGTGCGAAACGGTTGGTGCCTCCCCGCCTGAAGCAAGCAATTGGTTCGCTGTAAAAGCCTCGATGGCTTGGCGGCCGGTCCAGTGGCGTTGCCCCTAGCAGAAGAGGGAGGCGAATCGAGTTGAGTTTAGTGATGAGAGGCATGTCCTGTGATGTGATAATCGGTGGGAGATTAACTTTATCGATTTATCGATCCTTGGTGGATATCTTTTTTTAAGCTCCAAGCTCCAAGCTGTTGGCTGTTGGTTGTTGGTGCAAGACGGTGTTGGTTATCGAATATGGCCAACAGCGCGGCTAAGATCCCATCGCTGCCCTGTATGTATTGTCGATCTGATACTGAAGTGGGCAATGCATATGACATGGAGGATTGGTGTAAGTGGGATGTTTAGACGATGCAAATGCAGTGAATGCAATCCAAGTCCATAGGAGTCGGACCTAGACAGGTCGTCGATTCTCCAAAAGCGCTCAATAAGGTAGCTCAAGTGAGCCAAGAACCGATGGTCTGGTGATGGAGGTGATTCATTGCAGCAGGGCTTGATATGCCACGTTGGGCGCGAGTCAATGAGTGGCCAGCGCGGCCATAGTGAGCGCGTAGAGACGACGGGAATTGGTCAAATGCCCTGGCCGGCTTTACAGCCACCTGCTAGTGGGCCAGGGGGATGTGCAACAAGGGTCTGCACGTTTTTTCTTCCTCGTCTCTGACAGACGGTGTATCTGGATCACTCACGTATTACAGCTTAAAAGCATTAGCCACGTCTGATCGACCGGCAGCCTGATGCAAGCCCGAAGCAAGCATCCCAGGTTGTTACTCTTAGCGGACCGGGTCTTGGTCACGAACTGGATGCTGGGTCTATTCAAGCTGGATGCCCTATCCATCAGTACTCCAGACTTTCATGTGATTGATTGCATATTCACAATCTGTCTGACGCTGTCACCCCAGCAATGCCAGCTGTGATGTGATAGATTTAATGTGATGTAGGGTTCGCTGGGACAACTAAGCGGTTTGCCCTTCCACCCACGATGCTCCCTCTCCTCCCCCATCGAACCACTGCTTCCTTCAGCCTCGTCAGATGCTTTCCAGAATCGAACGGTGTGATGCGAACTCTGGTCGATTACTCTGCCTTGGGCCGGGGTTTTGGCTGGACGGCCGGGCGCTTCTCATACCTGCTGCAGCGAGTGTCACAGGTGCCGGCTCATCCCAGCCGAATCTTGTGATTGGACATGGGTCCATGGATTACTTTACCCCTTCAGGGTCCTCGGACAGCCCCTAACACGGCCCACCCCTTGGCGCGTATCTGACCTCGGGAGTAATATGGCGGTGGCTCCCGCAGATGAGATGCTGCTCTCGACATGCGAACGCAAGCGTTGGAAATAACGAGCAGATACCCGGTCCAAGCCCCGTGGCTGATAGGCTACCCATTAGATGCGACCAACATTATCACCCAGGCCGTCGGCGCCGAATGACGTGTGTCTTCTCAGCCCAAGATAGACTCTAAGCGCCGGAGCAGTGATAGCCCCCGCAGGCCCAAGAAGACGGGACGCGCATGATGAGGCTAGCGAAGCAACCTAATCGATAGCTGCATGCACCGTTCCAAGAATCCAAAGCTTCCATCGGACCCGAGGGCACGGGATGGTGAAGACCTCGCCGAATGGCACTTGACCTTGACGAGATGCGAGGGGCAGTGGAGCGCTATATACGGTGAAGAAGAACCTACTAAATTGAGCTGTCGTGTTGGTAGAGCCGACATCTAATCCTGGTAACCACCGGGAAAGCGCTTTAAGCGATCTTGGCCTCCGTTGCCGAGCCATGGCGACGAGAATGATGAGGAAGAATCCGGCACAATCAGCTTGACTCTTGTCCAGCTTGGTCACGATGCTAACATGATGGAAATTCGAGTGCCCATTCTCATAATATTCCACTCTCACCCAGCCTATCCCTTGCTCCGATTACCGCACGTCATGCACTAATGCGCCCATTCAACACGCATCCAGCTCGTGTGCAAACAACCCAGCAGCCACAGAATCGCTGCATCCCAACTCCTGAAAATTTACCATGTTGGTTTCGATGTTTAATTCTCCCAGCTACTCCCTGGCATTTTAGACCGTAGTGAGTCCGTTCTCGGATTGAGCTCACCCCCTGCTCGTTGGACGCCGTTAGACGGCATGGGGGACTGATACATTTTGCCCGTCGGTTTATTGCCGTTCCGAGATTGAACAGAGACAAGGGCATGCATGGCCAAGCTTGGTTACAGGATGAGACTGGCTGTTTTGCAAACGCCGACGTAAGTCATCCACTGCTATTAATTTGAAAATCGAAACTACCATCTGCTGCCCAATAACAGGGTTTTGGATGTGAGAATTGGACAGCGCCACAACTTACACAGACGCAACCGTTGACTACCAGGTTGTAGCCATCGTGAGATATCAGTGTCCGCGAATCTTTCTCCCAAAAAGATCCGAAAGATATTACTATAGGAATTGTCCTTTTGTCAATCATTTTCGTAGTTTAACCTAACTTCAGCACGAATATCTCTGCTGTCCGATAACCCAATTGAACCTACCAACTCGACCGGCTTGGCCGCATCCATCAAGGTTCACTATGCTTCGACTGAGCTTTCAAGCTTCTATTCCTCTTCTTAACTCTCATCTTTCATCTTTCATCCTCAGTCCTCTATCTTTCACATCAGGGCAGAACTTGGGTCTCAACTCATCGACTTCCAAGTTTGTATTATGTTATCCTCATATCACCTTTCATGCCAAATCCGCATCAATCTACCCCACCAAGTCTTTTCCCACACGCCCATCGTCTCTCTTACACCCTTACCTCCTGTCCTTATCGCCCTTTGTCTCATCCTTTCCCCGTACTAGAAGCTGTCACGCTATTCGGAACCTACCGGCCTCGAATCATTGGGGTTTGCCCCGGGCTCCTCCGCCATTGAACTGACTGACGTCAAGGTGGAAAAGGGGACAGAGCGGCGGGAAAGCTGATGCAGCTTCACTGACACCATTGTCTCGCATACTGTTCTACAATTCTGCGGCACGTCTTCGAAGTTTCATCTTCGTCCCGGCAGATTCTGATCGCATCGCATACGTATTGCCGATCCACTGTTAGTCTCAACCTTGTAGCGTTCAGGTAACCACGTGGATTCATGTACAAAGTGCCAGGCTTCACTTCACCTCTCTAGTACGCCCCCTTTTCTTCTAGCGGATCTATAATGACCAGCAACGATCCTGAACCTGAGCTGCCTTCAGCTATGTAAATCAGAATCACAAATTTTCCTGCGATTCAGCGGCGTGTAAACCCTACAAAGACGAGAGCACGCTCAGTACGTGGGGCAGTGTCGAACCATGATCGTCGCTCGCCCCCATGTTCGATCTGGTCTCGAGGCAAGATATCGCGCCACGTATTACCGCAGCAAGGTCGATGCGCTACAGATCATTCACCTGTCACTCTCTGACAAGGAATTGCGGCATTGGATTGGTTTCAAGTTTGCAGAGAGACAAGCACGGACTAATGAGTGGTATTCAATGCCGAAGATGCATCATGCCACGATAGTGACGACTTCAGTCGCGTCGCCCTTGGCAATGTTGCAGCATCGAAACCTGTAGCTCCACGACTACGCCTTGCCATCATAGCATCCCCTTCTGGACCTCATCCTTGCGCTCCTCCCAAAGCGTCTTTCCCGTGCAGGAGCACACCGTCTTGTCGTTATCCCACATGCCCGCACTTCTAGCGATAATGCCCACGACGGTGTCCTTATCATTCTTCAGCGCTTCAGCTCCCTCGTCTTGTCGGGTTAGAACCATGGCGTGCCCGATAACCTCCCAGATCTGGAACCCATGATCCACAAACGCCGCTCCTCGTCCATCCTTGCCTACCTCAACCACGCCCAGAGCGCCTCGAGGCTCCTTCTCATCCCCTACCCACACAGGCCCAGTTGATCGTGCGCCGTGCTTCAAGTCTCCGTAAGCGCGAATCGAGGCTCGATATGTTCCCGGTGCAACACCGCGGATTGTCAAGTCGACCAGCGTCCGCCCTGAGCTGACTTGAACCATCCTCGCCAGTCCCCTCACATCCCGGCTTGGCTCCTCATAATAGCCTTCTACGGGATCTTCAAAGGTCTCGAGGATACTGACAGCGGCGGCTAGAAAGTCACAGATTAGCCAGCTGTCATAATTGCCGAGTCAACTCGGCACCTGAACAAATTCGACTGCAACAAGCTGAGGCATCGTAGCATGATTACAGAAAAAAAGGTCCTTGCACATACTGTCTGAAGCACCTGATCCACGCAAGATGGCGTCTCTACCGGTTGCCTGGATAGCTTCCACGATAGCTGACGGAGCAGCTGAATAAGGGGTGGCAGTCAGTACTTGCAAGTTCAGTCGCTTGAAACGACTTACCTCTGCCCTGTACAGATATCAACTGGTCCTCCAGGTTGCCCTCGACCTTGTTGATGCCCTTCAGCTGGTATAGCGAGTCTGAAACTGACTTGATACAGCCGTCACAGGACAACGGCACGGCGAATAGGGTCTATCTTGGAGACGTTCCATTAGTATCCGTGATTTTCATGCCTAAACCGCTCTGTCGTCCCCCTCTGCAGTGGTGAGTCATTCCTGTGAGTTGGGGCGTACCTCAAACGAGTTGTCAACGGTCATGTTGCCGGGTGCTACTAAGATCCGTTAGTCCACACTGCTGGTGTAAGAGAGAACCCCGTGTATGAAGTTGCCCTACCTGTGGGAGGCGTGTTCTTAGAATTGATGCGGGAAATCCTGTATTGGTACACCGAGTAACCTTCTATCGCAAGCACAGATGCTGCTGCAAGAGCTCGAGGAGGTGTAAGCTTTGGCGGTATTTGTTGCTGCTTTGAAATCCACAATCGAGTGATACCATCGGGACTGTATCCCCCGCGACCCCCGGCGTGGGTCCACCACCGACTTCGGGAATGCTGTAGCAGCACGTGACTATTGCTCTTCCTGAGTCAGCAATTGAGCCTTGGCATGAAACTTTCATTGATAGATCTCGCAATACGGCACAGCGCAGCTTCGACGGCGACCCAATTCTCCTCCTCTGGGGCTCTCTGGCTGACCCGAACCGATTGAAGTCATTCTCCTTGAGGAATTGACCTCTTCCATACCGTCAAGATGTCCCAAGTGCTCGGCCTGGTACGCAAACCCGCGATATCTTGATGCATTCTCCTATCTTAACAAGCCTCTATAGACAAAGCTGGCCTACTCCCGAGTATGGCACGGTGTCTCCGCCTCTACTCCTCATGCCACTCTTTCAAGCCAGCCCGGCGTAACCCCGCCCTCTCTCGGCCGCCTCGCGTCACGCATCGCCGTCCTCCTCATGGGCAAGCACAAGCCTATCTTCGACCCCTCGACCGACTGCGGCGACTACGTGGTGGTGACCGACTGCGCGGCGCTGCATACAACCGGCCGCAAGATGTGGCAGAAGATGTACTACCGACACTCGACTCGGCCCGGTAAACTCAAGGCGATAACGATGGATGTGTTGATGGAGCAGCATGGCGGCAGTGAGGTGCTGCGCAAGGCTGTGCGCGGCATGCTGCCCAAGAACAGGTTGCGGGACAAGCGGTTGGCGAGGCTCAAGGCGTTTGAGGGCGATGCTCACCCGTACAAGCAGAACTTGATACGGTTCAGTGGCGTTCAGGTCGGCCAGCAGGGCTGGGAGAAGGCAGTGGAGAAGGTCCGCGAGGGGGACAAGAAGAGGTTATAAGGGAGAGGAGACACTCTAAGATACCTAGGGACGGCGTGGTTCTGCTGTAGAAATAGTGTGGACGGACGGGGGAAGTCTTGTACTATGTGTACCAATATTGCGGGCATCTCTCATGACCTAGCATCAAGCAATCGGCAACCAAGAGTTTTTTTACAATGAGTGTTCACTGGCGTTTCATGTGGCGACTGAGCTTGAAAGCAGCAAGCGATCACGACGACTGCAGGTGTTGATCAAAGGCTCAAATTAATTGCTCCCAGTACAGCTATTCGAATCTAACTGAGTCTCTTAGTATCCGTCTCTTTATCATATCTCATCATATATGGACACCCATGTGTCACGATAGCACGAATTCCTCTTCAAAGGCCTACAGCCTCGACTGCAGATTATCTCGAGACACCTCGCACTTGATGAGACCATTAGGGCCTGATTGGGGGGCATACACCTCGGCTTCCTTGCCCGTGTTCTTAAGGCCCTTGTGCCAGCTCAGGTCTTACCGATGAATTAGCATCCTCATGCATGTGACAGCGTGGGGGATTCGGAAGAACTTACCAATTTCAAAGTAGTGCTTATTTGGTAGTGAGTAGGTGACGGCGGCAATCTCAGGGACAGCCTCGAGAATCTGAGCGGCCATCTTGAACATGGTGGCCTGTACACTCGCGCTCTCATCCTCTGCGAATACCTTGAGGGTGATGTTCCGTGCCACCTCCCAGGACTTGTCGAACTTGGGGACAGCCGCCTCGACAGCTGCAACGCCGTCATACTTCTCCCACTTCCAGGAGGCATCCACGTCTGTCGAAAAGATGCGATCCCAGGTCTCTGGCAGCGTGGTGTACTCGTCGCGTACAAAGCTATGGAATGCAGATCCCGTGCTCTTAAGGACAGTCAAGCCGACAATGGAGCTCTTGATCTCGATACCATCCTGGCGACTCACGCGTACTTCGACGTTCCTCGTCTCCTCGCCGTTCTTGAGAAAACTGTGAGGATGAGGCTTGCCGTCAATGTCAAGGCGTGCCCAGCGCACGGTCTTGACGCTAACGTTTGCAACATGGATATGGCCGTACTTTTGGATAAAGTGGTTGCCAAGAATAGAGGCGTAGAGCTCCGGGGGGTTGACGGGGTTCTCCTTGGCGGTGATGTAGATGGTGTTCTTGATAGAGTCAGTGGCGACGACGACGCTGTTGTCGGCCTCGGTGTATGAAGTCTCAATCTCTCCCTCGAGGAGACAGCAGACGGTCATTTCCGTGACGGTCTGGACGCCGGTGGCGGCATCGCGGTCAACCTTGCAGACGCGGACATTGTCCTTGCCGTAGCGGGCAGAAGATACGTAGGGCATGGCGGATGAGTTCTTTTCTCTCAAAGTAAGTGTCTGAGGCATAGACACCAAAGGGACCAAGTTGGAGACGTGTAGTTGATGATTGAGGAGGTGAGGAGGGGTCCCAGACAATGTATCAGTTGCACCGGACGTGACCACAAAGGCGTTGACTTGCTTGAGCTCGTTTCTCGCACGTGTGAGAGGCGACAATGAAGGTGTGTGAGGATTAAGAGAAACTCCAGAGGCTCGCAGAAGAGATAAGCTTCTCAATATATAACCGTTCCCGAAGCGGCTTGAGACGTCAGCCCCCCTGCCCAGAGACGATTGACAGCTTCCCCAGACGGACGCCGGCGATAATTACATCAGCAAGCGCCCGTGACCGATTAATTGCGAAGCGGCTCAGCAATACCCGTAGCGAATCGACGGCTGTCATGGGGCGTCGGGGTCGGTGCCGGGGCACGGAGGACGCCGGTTCCCTTGGATGCCGCGCATCGGGAGCCGCCATGTTAGCGGATTCTTATCATGACCTGCCTATCTTATCTGGCACTCTCTGGCATCTGAGTTATCTACAAGCCGATCCTGGTCTCAATACGACTCTGGTGGCATGATTTCTGAGTAGTTGGTTGGGGGCCCGAGGTGCTAGCAGTGAGTATGAGGAAGCCGAGCTGTAAGATCTGGTTTGTGTAGGTGAAGGAGAAGAGAAGACAGCTGAGATGACATGTCCCTTCGCTTCACCAACGTATCAAGCCCTACAGTTTGTGAGTAGAGATGCGACTCGGTCACTACAGCCTCCGTACTAATTCCAACATCGGATATATGTTAATAGGGGTTACGATCCATGATGTGTTAGCATTCTCAGTGCAAACTACGGTTTCTATCCACTACAAAACCGCCGTCATCCATCGGGCTCATCATGAAAGTTAGGTCCAATATCTGCGGGCACCTCAGTTCCCCGGCTTTTCAATGCCACCTTTGGAACTTATGGACCCCAAGTACAGTATGAATAGAACCAAGACACCCCCCAAGTAAGCCACCAGACCAACCTAAGCATCCCGCTACAGCGCATCTACAGGTGCCCGCTTAGTTAGTGCCCGCCTACGATGCACCACCGACCCCTCCACTCGCCATCACCGCCGTGCTGGGTCCTCCTCCACTTTCGCTGCCCGCAAACACCAGCCTCCGAGTCGATCCTCCAATCAACTCGCCGCTCCTTTGTCGAAACCCTGTCGCCCTGCACATCGAGCCTCCTTCGTTTCGCCCTGATACTGGCAATACGGGCATCTGGTTGTTGCTTCTGCTGGCGATCTGGTCCCTCTCAGCCTCTTGTCTCTGCTGCTTCAACGTCACTGCTGTAGCGTGCGGCTGCAGAGCCTCCACATCCACGCAAGCAACTGACTCCGCTCTCCTCCAATCTTGAGCTTGAATCAGATTTCTGTGTCTGGACTCGATATTCGCTCCGACGCTCGCTCGACTCGACGGTCAGATTCAACACCGTCGGATCCATACACTCGACATATCATTACTACCGCTCCAACCCTGACGCTGCCTGCACGCGATCGAGCCGTCGCTCTCCTGCAACGACATCATAGCCCTGCTCTCGACCGCGATCGCATCCGCTGCATTCTACTCATCGGCCGCTCCAGCAATCGACGGATGCCCTACCACCACGCCAGGGCCCCGTCCCAACCGGTGGGCCGCTCACCGTCGACATGCTGAGCTCCTCAGGCACGGCTCAGAAGGGCATGACCCCTCCGAGCCACTCCTCCCAACAGAACCTCCCTCAGCAACTACCTGGCCGCACAAGTTTGGACCGCGAGGGCTCCGGCCTCCAGCCTCCCAATGGCGCCAACGCCCGCAATCTCTCAGCCTCGGCCGGCGTGTCCTTTGCTCCTCGCGGGAGCAGTCTCAATATCGCCCCTGGCAGCTTCAGCTCTGAGCTGCGCAGCCGGGCTGGGAGTAGGACGGATGCGGGGTCCATGTACCCAGGCAGCTTCATGGATAAAGTGGAAGAAGACGACGCGGACTCTATAGCAGAGCAAGCTCTAGCGAATCTCAAGGAACGGCTCAACCGCGAGATGAAGATCAAGGAGGGCAGCGAGAACATGCTCGAGGCGCTTAACTCTAAGAAAGCGAAGCAGACCAAAGAGCAACGGCAGAAAGTCGAGGCAGAGCTCAACGCCAGTAACTCGCGCATCAAGGAGCTACGTCAGCGAATATCCGATAGCCATCGCACACGACAAGCCCCGCCGAGCACTCCAACCCGAAACCGAACTCAGAGCAATGTTATCGAGTCCAGCGGACCAAACGGGCTGCGCTCACCGCAGAGCGTGGCGCGTTCTGTTGCAGAATCCGACAGAGAGGAGCCCACAGAAAGCCCAACCTTTGCGCTAGCAGAACTCCTCCAGGCGCTCGAGGTTGAGGGTATGACGCCCGAGTACTACGTATCACGGGGAAACCAGTTGGTCGACCTTTTCAAGCGATATCAAACTCTCAAATATGATCTGGTCTGGTCTGTCTTTGGGCTTCGTATGCAGGTTATGCTCCTGAGCGAAAGCCGAGAGGTTGTCGCCGCCGGTTATCGGATGACAAGATATGCCATTTCGGATGTAGCTTCTCTGAAGAAGATTCGAAGTTTGAACACTGACTATTTAGTGATTCGGTACGTATTTCGAGTTCTGTGTCAAGTTTGCTGCTGACTCTCACAGATCGTTAAACAACTATCGAAAGGCCGACGTGGAACGTGAACAAGCTCTCAAGTTTGTTCGCGCATTTCTCGATGTCAAGGGCGGAGTCAAGGAGGTCTCCAGGGCAGTTGTGCGCACTATCGTCGCAGTCGCAGAGCATGGGGAAGATCGTCGAACAAACGCCCAGGCCGCTGAGCAGGACGTTGACCGTCTCCGGCCCATTTGCATCGAAACTCTAGCTGAGATCCTGGTACAAGATCCTTCATTGCTAGTGGCATCTGGAGGCCTAGGGCCCTTATCTGAGGCACTCTCAGAAGGTATTTACAAGGCTCCGGAGAGCTTGACGTCGGCTTTTCTCTACCTCCTCGATTCGCCACGAAAACGAAAGTTCATACAGCCCGGTTATGGTCTGGAAGTACTGTTCACCGTCTTCACCGATCAACTCCTCACCAACGAAAGTGTCATGAAACAAAACTCCAAAGCCATCGCCACGGCATTGAAGTCATGGCCGGGTCTCATGACCCTCTGCATGTACGACTTGCGCGCGATTCGATCAATCATCACGAGTATGCTATTACCAAGCGATACGGTTCGCGAGACTGTTCTCGATCTCATGTTTTCGCTTTTGCGGATCAAGCCACCAGCTTGGGCGACCTCGTTCCTGGCTGGGAGAAGGCTGACTACATATGGCAGAGTAGCCAATCTGAAGTCGACAAATAGCAAGGACAGGGGTCAACCATCGTTCTTAGACGAAGACACTGGCGAGCAGAACTTTGTTGAACACTATACGGCTCTGCTGCTTGCTGTCTTTATCCGTGCCGGCCTGCTGCCAGTTCTCCTAAAGATCGCCCGAGAGGATGAGAATCCGACTCTTCAGCGCAAGACAACTCTACTGATTGGTGAAGTGCTCAAGCTTGCCAGCCGCCTTCTTCCCCCGTCATGGAGCGCGGAGCTTCACCTTCTTCCAGAGCTCTTTTCGTCCGCTGCTAAGTTTGGCAACGATGATCACTGGGTTGCATCAGGAATTGTCTATCAAATCAGCAGCGTCAGCCGAACATTGTTCAGGAGCGCACCATCAGGCGCTGTCTCTGGGGCTCTACCCTCCAGCAACAGCATGGTTGACCTGACCGCACTAGACGATACCAAGAAGTCCAATCCGTCCATGAACTTTGATGACGCTACATTCAGACAGTTGCTCATCGACAGCAACGTGCTCAACAGCTCCAATTATGCCAAGTGGAACTGGGAAACCATCATCAAGGTCATCGATGGCCCGCTGCAGAGCGGCAAGCGTCTCGAGGAAGCCATCAAGGCCTCCAAGTTTATGAAAAGAATCATCAGCTTCTATCGACCCTTCAAGTATAGGTTTGCCGACGTCAAGAACACGCGCGGTACTCAGAAGTACATAAGGGCTGGTTGTGTGCTGATGCACTCACTGCTGCAGTCTCCAGAAGGCATCAAGTTTCTGGCTGACAGCAAACTGCTCAGGCAGATAGCGGAATGCCTGGCACAATGCGATCCGGTAAGACCTCTTTACTAATAATTGTACTCTGATACTAACAATGACTTAGACCAGTGGACTTACAGCACAGTATCCCATGTTCTCGAGAGATCGAGTTTCCGATACACTCTGTGCGGGCTACTTCCCTATGCTGGGTGTTCTCAGTGGTGACCCTAGAGGACTTCAGCTGCTGGAGAGGTGGAGGATGTTCAACATGATGTATCACATCATAGATCTGAAGCAGCGACCGGACCTTATCAAGCTGCTTCTATCCAACTTTGACTACAGCGTCCAAGGTCACCCCCGCGTCATGGTGTCCAAGGCTCTGACAGCCGGGACCAAGGAGATCCGCATTCATGCGACCAACGCGCTCCGCAAGTATGCTATTCGTCCTGTGCCGTCCGTCAACGGGCAGGGTGGAGTGGGTGATTCAAAGTGGGCGATTCAGCTGCTCGTCACACAACTATACGACCCTGAAATTGAGGTATGCGCAACGGCAGTCAAGATTCTAGAGAAGGCTTGTAATCGAAAGACGTACTTGGAGTATATCGTCGAATGCAGACCGGCCCTTGATCACCTAGGCGAGATTGGAGCGCCTCTACTCCTGCGGTTCTTGTCGACATCCATTGGATACCATTACTTGGACGGATTGGATTATATCAGCAACGAGATGGATGACTGGTTTCTGGGACGGAACGATACCTATGTCAGACTCATCGAGGCAAGTCTGGCCAAGGCTTTCCTCATTGATTCAGATGAACAAAATCACCGTCTGAGCCTGTTCGACGACGGCGAACTAGATGGCGATTTCCACGACAGCCATGTACCACCACACTTTTACCGAGAGTTGACGCGCACTCAGGAGGGGTGCAGGCTGCTCAGCGACAAAGGTCACTTTGAGGAGTTTGCAGCGACCATTCGAGAACACGGGATGGACAAGAGCGACGCAGAGATGCTTACAAAAGTCAAGGGATGCCTCTGGGCGGTCGGTAACGTTGGGTCGATGGAACTTGGTGCACCTTTCTTGGAGTCCAGTGATGTGGTGGAGCATATCATCAAGATTGCTGAGCATCATGAGGTGATGAGCCTTCGCGGTACAGCATTCTTTGTGCTCGGTTTAATCTCCCGCTCCACCCATGGACTGGAGATTCTGTCAGAGAATGGATGGGATGCGAACACGACGCCAATGGGCACCTCCCTTGGGTTCTGTATTCCCAACAACCTGTCGAAGCTACTTTCGTTAGCACCATGGAAGCAGAAGACGGTGGGGTCAATTGTGCTACCTCCGAGTCAACGGACAGCCCAAGAACCACCGCCGGCACGCGCGGCGCGGCCACCACTCGAAGCAGCAGCGTTGCCACCTCTGCTAAGCGAAGCGGACGTGAACAAGAGGGTTCTCGAGCTCATTGTCGACCTAGGGAATATGGTTCTCTACAAAAAGGCGCTCACAGACCTTCAGAAGCTAAGGTCACACAAGCCAAGTGCATTCCGCAGCACAGATTTCTTTAAGGAAGTAATGAGCGCGATGGAATGGAACCACTACCGGCTGGGTGTGCGAAGGATGGTGATCGACTTGTTCGACAAGAACGTGATGCGGCAGATTGTCTTTGATGAGGAAGAGGAGGACAGTGACAGCAGCGACGACAGCAGCGAAGAAGAGAGTGAGGAGGACAGCGGGGACGGGGATGGCAGTTCTGCTGATGACAGGACAGAGAGACAGCGGAGCATCAGCGAACCGATGGGGCCACCGCCAGACTTGCCATCAGTCGCCCTCGGTATGAGACGCTGATGTGGGTTTTTGAGGAGAGAGACAGGTGCGAGACCTGGAAGGCAGCCTGAGATGGATCGAGCTTCGATTGTACGATGACAACGACAACACTGGAGCGCACCCAGAGGGTAGCGAATGTTACAAAGTCGGAGAAACAGTTAGATTTCTGGCAACTGTATATATCTGTTTATGTCAAGCAGGTTAGGGACCGGAGTCGGGGCTGAGTTTCTGGCCAAGGAGTTTTTGGGGCAAGGAGTCAAGGAGAGGAGGCTTCTGGCCGATTGTCTGTTCAGTAGCAGCGTGGCCAGCTGATTACGAGTTGCGGATCTTGAGGCGATTTAAAGCATTGTTCATTTGATGTGAAGGATCTTATATCTGGAGGTTGAGGTGATGAAAAGCATCTTGGGTGGCGTTTGATAGTTTGATGAAGAAATGGAGCAGGAGAATAGTGGCTGCCAACCGTTGGACAAATACAAGAACCGTGAACTATCATGATATCGTCAATTATATCTGCACCTCCTGATAAGTTACTCTCGGCATCATGAAGTTGGCCGTGTAACTACCATGACGTTCAGGTGAGGGGCCCCACTAATACATGAGCGCCAGCGGGACGCGCGATTAAGGCTTGATCAGTTTAACTTTACTATTCGACCTACACGTTATACTTTTACGATATCTTTCACTCTTGTTTTCTCTCATACAAATTATACGACACCTTAGCATCATGGTACAAGGACGAGTGCTCGTCATCGCAGGGTCGGACAGCTCGGGCGGGGCGTAAGTTGAGCTTCTTTCCAGCGTTGCAGTGGAACGACACCAAGAACTGGGTCGAGAGATATATATCATGACTTCAGATAACCAACCTCATTGAGAATGATGAACTGACAGGTCTTTATATACAGCGGCCTCGAGGCGGACCAGAAAGTCATCGCTGCCCATGGTTGCTACGCCATGACGGCCACTACGGCCCTCACTGCGCAAAACACCCAGGGCGTCAAGGACATTCACATCATTCCCGCCGACTTTGTGGCTCAGCAGATCAATGCTTGTGTCGAGGACATGGGCGTCGATGTCGTCAAGACTGGTGAGTCGCAGAGTCACAGCCAATAGATGTGCACAAGGGCTAACTTGGACTATGTATAGGCATGCTTGCTGCGGCCGACACGATAGAGATGGTTGCAAAGATAGTCGCCAAGCACAACATCCCCGCTCTCGTCGTCGACCCTGTGAGTAGGCCATTCCTTTCTCCACAGCCCACGTCTTACACTCACAGGTAATGGTCTCAACGTCGGGCGCAACACTGCTCCCCAATGAAGCCATCCAGCACCTCTGCAAGCACATCCTCCCGCACACCACAGTCCTCACGCCCAACATCCCCGAGGCATGCCTCATCCTCTCCCAGAACGGGCAGACGGCCCCCGAGGTGCGCGGTGTCGAGGACCTCGAGGACGTGGCGCGGCGGATCCGGGCTCTGGGGCCCAAGTGGGTGCTCGTCAAGGGCGGGCATCGCCCCATGAAGGAGGACTTGACCGTGGCGGAGACGGAGGAGGAAAGGAAGTTGGTCGTGGATGTCTTGGTCGGTGGCGATGGGGACGTTGTGAGGGTGCAGAGTCCGTATCAGGCGAGTACGAGCACTCACGGCACTGGATGTTCTCTGGCGTGTAAGTGGCCCCCTTTGCTGAAGAAGGGAAGAAGAGTGTATAAGCTGATAAGCCCACAGCGGCTATTGCATCCAATCTGGCCAAGGGACTCGATACACCCGCCGCCGTTCGCTCGGCTTGTCGATACATTGAAGCTGCGATCCGGACAGCGCCTGGTCTTGGCAAGGGCCACGGTCCCTTGAATCACTTCCACTCGACCTATACACTTCCTTTTACTCCGTGAGTCCTTTGCCCTTGGGTCTATCAAGCTGCAGTACTAATGCTGACATGGTCGGATAGGGGCTACTTCATCGAATGGCTCCTCGAGCGTCCTGACGTCCGCGACGTGTGGAAGGAGTTTGTTCATCACCCGTTCGTTATGGCTATGGGTGATGGGACACTACCCATCGAGTCTTTCAAAGGATACATTATCCAAGACTACCTCTACCTAGTGCGCAGAGTAACCGCTTCCCTACTCGGCACACGCTAACCAAAGATCTTGAACAGATTCACTTCTCGCGTGCCAACGCCCTTGCTGCTTACAAGGCGCAGAACATTGAGGATATCTCCAGAGTGCGTTTCCACGTCGCTTCCTCGCCAACTGATATATATGGGAAAACTAACCTCGATATCTCTCCAGGCGACGGAAATCGTCCAGCATATCATGCACGAACTCAAGCTCCACACCTCGTACTGCGAATCCTTTGGCATCTCCATCGCCGACATCACCGCCACAGAGGAGAAGCAAGGTAAGCCAGCTGCCTCCCTCTCCATACCATCTGCACACGCTCACCATAGGCAGCTTGCACCGCCTACACCCGCTACGTCCTCGACGTCGGCCAGAACGGCGACTGGCTCGGCCTCCAGATGGCCCTCGCCCCCTGCCTCCTGGGCTACGGCGCCGTCGCAAAGATGCTGCACTCCCACGAGCGTACGCTGCACCAGGGAAACACGTACTGGGCCTGGATTGAGAACTACAACGCCGAGGACTACGTCCAGGCCGTCAAGCTTGGTAGTGGTGAGTTTCTCATGTAGTCGTCCTATAACTCGGATTCTAACAGCAACGCAGATTTGCTCGAGAAGCACATTCAGCTGCAGTCCCCCTCCCGGATCGAGGAGCTCGTCAAGGTCTTTATCCATGCTCTCAAGGTAAATCTCCTCGCGTCCCTTTCGCGTGTAAAAGGGGGGGTTCGCTAACAGCCAACAGATGGAAATCGGCTTCTGGGAGATGTACCCTGCTCAATAGCCGAAGAAGCAACAAGGAAAAGTCTAGCGGAATAAAAGGGCTTCACAAAAGAAGTCATGCTGAGAGACCAATCCATTAATAGACATAGAAACCTAAGTATACATTGTTTTCATGCATTTTTCTTTTCATGAATTCCTTCATCGTAGCCCCGACACTCCCGATAATTCATTCACGTTGTAGTTGTTTTCCAAAGCCATAGTCCTCTCTTAAACGTAACTACATCGTTCTATCACCTAGCAAAGTCTCATACCATCTCAACCGGTCGTGGCCTCTCACCGTCAGGCATCATCAGCTTGAATTCTTGTTCTGGAGGCGCAGTCAACACTGGAACGGGAGGGGTGTCTCCGTCCGAGTTACTGCTCTGTTGTCGCTCAGCCCGGCGCAGATGTCCGTTCTGCTGCTTCACCCACGAGTTGACGGTGCGGAATCGCGGTCGCACATCCATCGATGCTACCGTGGATACGGTGTCTCTGCGGCCAAACGTGCCGGTGGACCGCCGGGTAGATTGCCGCGAGGGTGTTGCCACGGCTGGGGGCTGCGAAGGGACGGACTGGATGGTTTGATAGGTGGGCGTGACAACAATGTCGCCGTCGCCGAAGCCCGAGGAGATGGAAGAAATTTCACTGAAACCTGTCTGGCGTCTGCCGACGTCGTAGACATGTGGCGTCGTTGAAGGAACCCGTTTATGCCGCGACGTGAGAGACTCAACAGACTCCTTAGGGTCATGACGGGCGACGACTTGGACCTGAACTGCAGTGCTTTCGACAAACGTAGTGCTCGTAGGGCTGAAGGTATCGAAGTCGAAGTTGAAGTTCGGCGGTGCTATCCTATTGCTTCCCATATGATACACGCCCTTTGGCTTGCTGGGAGCAAAGATGTCCGACTTGAGGCGGCCAGAGATGGAATTTTCAAGCACGGGCTGCTTCTTTTCCAAGGTATCTTGAGACGGGTCGTCGATGGTATACCAGCCTTGGTGCCCGAAGCGCGAGCCGATAAACGGCACCTTGGAGACCAGGTTTTCGAGGCGGCTGGGCTTTTCAAAGGCCATGTCGTCGACAGAAGCAGTCTTGTTCTTGTTTGATCTCTTCTTGTAAGCCTTCCAAGCAATGAAGCCAAGGCCAAGTAATAGGAGAAAGCCACCTGAAGGTTGAGTTAGCCATGGATGCGCGAACTTGAAATGGGCTTAGAGTAGGACATACCAACTGAGCCTACACCCACTAGGATCTTGTGGACATTGGAGTGAAGGCCGCTTGTGTCCGATATCTTACAAATGTCAGTACATCATGATCGATTACGAGAATTACCTCTGGTCAGAAGGGGGGGGGTCTCAAGGTGAAGGAAGCCGTCGAGACGAACAAGTCAAACTTACCATCGAAGACTCTTCATATATTGGAGCACTTCCCTCAGCCGTGGGAGCTGCCAGCGACGGAGCATCCGTTGTCGGTGCTTCTTCCACGGTGGTGTCTTTTTCGTCTTCGCTCTTTTCGGAATCGCTCTCACCCTGGCTCTCACCCTGGCTCTCAGTGTCGCTCTCAGTGTCGCTTTCCAACGGGACCTTGCTATCGGCGCGGCGAACTCTCGACCTTTGCTTACGCCTCCTCATTATCGTGACATCGTATTCATGGTCGCTATCGTCCGCGCGCGTCCAATCTGGTAGGGACCCTGCAAATCCCCTCTTTGCTTCCATCTGCCACCGACTTTGACGGGTATCGACAGTGGGTGCCATTGAATCTTGTGTGATAGTCTTCTTTGCCAGAAAGAAGTATTTGGTTTTGATAAAGTACTACTCGGACTACGAGACTCGTCCAAAGTCGTGTCTCTTGACGTATTCAAAGCGATGGTGGGGAATCAGGAAATGACTGTAGTGACGATCGTAGTAACTGACTGAGCATATCAAGCAAATGAGTAGAAGAAAAGAAAGGGCCAGCCTTAAGAGAAAGTAGCAGAATGAGAGTGACAAAGGAAAGATGCGCTCTTGGCGGTTTATGGCATGCGAAAGTCGTTGACTTGTGTTTGGGGAGAGAAGAGGAGAACAACAAGGTCAGGAGAGCAAGAGAAGGAAACCTCAAACTGGCTATAGGATGGGATGGGATAGGGTGATACACCATGAGCCAGGGTTCAAGGCATGAGTGTTGCGCGCATATCCCCCATAAAGGACGATCCAAGGGTCCAAGGGGGTCAATTATGGTTTGACTACGGAGCCAACACGATGAGCCATTCATACCAAAACTACTCGCTTCTCGTGAGATGCGACACGCTTGTGCCCAATATGCTGATGGCCACTGCGCCCCGAGGTGAATAGACGAGCTGGCTTGCGACAATGTACGTCGCTGTCGCGCCTCAAGCTCAGGAAGCTATGATTCAGGGCGAGAACATGGTAGCCTGTAGATAGTGCACTAGCAGAGGCCCAGCAAAACTAACGAGACAGATGTTAGAGGATCTCGTGCATCGGCTGGTCTGTGTTGGTTGGAGGCGTCGGCATGGGGGTACCCTCGTCTCGCCCTGTTTCAGCCAGGGGTTCTTTGTCGCAGAGCAAGATAATGATGTTCATGCAGGGGCTGACTCAAACCCCAACGTCGGGCGTGATGGACCAGTTCGTCATAGGCAAATTGGTTTTTGTCTGGGGTAGATTGGATGTTGGTCACGGGACTAATCCTCGTTGTTGTTTTATCTGGGTGTCGGCTGGTTACGAAGGTATCCAGATTGATAGATGCTTGGATGAGTCGAGGAACAAGGACCATGGTAACCATACGTTGGCCATGTTTGCGCAGGTCTTATCAAAGAGGTCGAGATGATTGTTTCCTTGCTCCTTTTGTCGGCTTGTGTTGTCAATGACCACATCATTGAATAATAATTAGAGGTCAATTCGTCGAAGACCCTCCCTCTCCCAGTGCAGGCTCACCCTGGTCCGCAGCATCATGTCTGGTCCTGCCTCATCTGGGGTTCGCCAGTGCTGGTCCCATCAGCGAAATCTATCATGGCGCGCCGACGCCGCTGAGACGGTCCGATATCCATGGGTCCTTGCTGCTGAGTGGATATTTCGTGCAACTTTTCCGTGGGTGAAGAGGAAGCGCTCCATTGAGGGAAAAAACAATGGAGTGCAAGTCATTTATGGAATGTGTTCTAGAAGGAAGGCACGTGGGGGGATGATAGCAGCCCATCATCTTCTTCACCTTCTCCGCTTCATGGTGGTCGAGATAACAGATCTAAATCGATGCCTTATTCGGCTACTTCTAGGTCAAATAGGACATGGGGCTCCTATTGCCCCGACTACGGCTCCTAGATACTCCTGGAGATTTCAAGAAGCCATTTGACTTGTTATAGAGAATGCTACAATTGTTGGAGCATCGGGAAACAGTCATCATGACCTCCCAAACCCAGCCTACTATAACAGAGCTCAAGTATGCGATACGACCAACATGCACAGGCAAATTAGAACAATTCGATACCCTCACCTTTACCCGTCACCGAGGTTCTTCAGAATGCGCTCCAATCATGCCGCTCACCGAGCCCTAAATACTGAGCATGAACGACATGGCCCACGACCACGCCGCACAGAACCCAGAAGCGCGGATCCGTCATTAGCGCGCTTGCGGACGAGGTTGTCGACCTTGAGGCTCCACGACGTCGCGATCCACCCGGTCCAAGGGAGGCGAGAGCTATGACGGACGGACACTAGGCGGACCAGGGGGAAGCTCTCCAAGGGTTCAGGGCAAGCGGCGAGAGAGGCCCTGCATCAAAATGTGTGTCTCTGTTCCGTTGGACCTCTGCCACCGAGTGTCTCCGAAGCCTGGAGCTGGTGACATCCAATACCAAGTGAGGTCGGAGCTTAGCGAGCAACAAGCTGAGAATCCATGCCGCACATCTATGTACCATTGCTTCTGCGCTGTGGCTCCGATGCGTCATGTCAACGATGCACTTCAGCCCCTTATGATTTCATGATCTGGGGTATCATGGCCGCGGCATGTGCACACATCAAGATCTGGGGATGGCACACCGAGATTCTCACCATGGGGCTGAGATTAGGGTTGAGATGCAAATAGGGGTCATACGGCTTTTCGGAGCTTGGACCGGATCAAGATGATGAAGAGTATCCAAGTTCGGTGAGTTCACCAGAGAACCCAAACGCCTCACCTGCAAGGCGAAGAAATCTCAAAGGTGAGGAATAACAAATGAGGTTGGCCAATTAGTCAGGGCGCGGGATGGCAGATAGACAGTCACGGATTGTAATTTGATTACGGCGCCGATTCCATCATTCGCTTGTCGCCGTTTATAACGGCCTATCTTGGCAATACCGCGTCTCTTCTGCCGCCGTTGCATGTACGATTTGGAATGAGCAAAGAGCCGTTACCAAAAGAATTACGCTAGGAACTACCTACAAAGCATCAACTCCACCCTCTTGTGTAAAGACATTTCGTTGTCGGCTCTAAATATAAGCGTCGGGGGTTCTTTATCTGTGGTGGACCAGCCAGTCCACAAGCCCTCGTTTTTCGAGCTCAGCTTTCACAATCACATGTAGTTGAAGAAAGGCCTCACCAACACACCGATACGTACGTCGAAGCATGTGTGTCCAGGATCCGGGTTATGGGATCGCTAGAAACCGGAATTACACCGAGAAATGACAGGTTTGTGTTGCAGCCAAGGCGAGTTGGTTGTGCATAACCTACATAATTAAGAGTGCAAACTCTCAAGCACAGCTTTGCACACGAAATGATGGAATGCAGGCAAGGGACTTTACAGTCCAATTGGCCAACACCATGTGCTTGCTGGGTGAATGGATCTTCAAAGTGTGGGCTGGATCAAGGGATTGAAGACTAGGGACGGATGGGGACGGGCTGTCGATACTTTGCTTCCCGTGCTCCGAACACTGAGGCTGAAGTATTCCCCAATCTTATCACGACCAGCGGTCTTAGGGCGGGCTAGGGGCTTACACAATACGCAGTCAATGTCGTCAAAAGCCTCAGGGATCTGATAATCCACACCGTGGATCCGATGCCGTGTCTTGTCGTGAAGCCGAGCCCCCCGGAGAAACGCCGGGGTCCTGGATGAGTGAAGGCAGCTGAACGAGGGCAGTAAATCTGCGCATTGTCTTGTATTGAACTATCAGAGAGTCCATTTGACCAAAAATGCAACTGCAAATTATGATGACGGAATCATGCACAATGGTCGGAAGCTTGTGATAGTTATGGGTGTCCGTGTTCCCGGATCTTACAGGCCGGAGCCTCCGGTCGTCCTCACCTGCTCACCGGCACCCACCAGAGATGGGAAATCGGGCAAGAAACAGATCCAAGCACAGGGGACATTTATTAAGAGTTACAGACGCTGGGAATCGCCGTGTTCCAGTAGACGTGCCAAGCAAGATAAAGAAAAGTCGACTGCCCGGGCACTGTACGGTGCAAAGCTCCGGATCGGAGGCGAATTCCGGTCCGGTCACACATTCGTGGTAGGGGATAGGATTGGAGAAATAAATTTGGAGAGGAGAAGTGACTGGCCCAAGGTGAGGAGAGGAAAAGATTTCCCAGGGATTCCAGGTTTGGAGCTACAATCCATGTTTCTTTCTTCAACTCCGAGACTTGTCCTTGATCCAGGCGCCCAAATCTGCCGCCTCCAAAATAAAATCTCGAAAAAAAAAGCTTCCATGGATCCCAGTGGGCGTCATCCAGCTTAGCGGGTCTCCTGTTAGCGCAAACGGAATCCCACCCACGCCGACCCGCTTCGCTAAGCTGGAAGGGAGCAGCCTTGGGAACTTTTTAGTGGAGAAGCCAGAGTTTACAGTGAAAGAGATGATGGATAGAGGACAGTAACAAGATGTGTCTTATCTCTCGGGGAGCGTGAGAGAGCCTATTATGAAGCGCTGTACTCCGTACTACGTAGTAGCTACTAATTGTTACTTACCTATCTTACCTACCGCACTACTACACCTCAGGTATCTAAGTACGTACCTCTACTTGGGTAGTAGTAGGTAAGTGAGGGCTGCTCCTGCTCCTGCTCTCCACAAACCCGGCCGGCCGACGCCCTTTTCCCGTCGCGCGCCTCCAGTTACCTAATTCCCTAATTCCCTCTGCCCTCCACCAGCTCCGATCCAGGGCTTCTCTCTGATTCCCCTTCGACTCACTCCCGTCCAACACCAGCCCCATTCGCTCACGACGCCTTCATTTGGCTCAGAGACTCTCACTCCTGTCTCTCCCCTCCTTCTTTACCCTCCCCTCCCCTAATCGCGCTCAATTGAGCTTTCTCTTCTCCACATCCTCACAATGGCTTCCTCTGCGCGAGCCATGACGGCCCTTTCCCGGGTCGGCCTCGTGGTCCCCAGCAGTCGCATTGCGACTCGCGCCCTTTCTACCGTCTCAAGGGCTTCTACTCGGCCCTCTATTTCCATGAAGCTCACCAACTCGGGTCGCATCGCCTTCCGAAGAGCCTACGCCGATGAGGCTCCCAAGCCCAAGCCGGGCAAGCTGCGAAGGACTCTGCGATGGGCTTGGAGGTTCACCTACCTTTCCGTCGGCGGTGTCATCGCCTACTCGTGCTGGATCATCTACGACGACCGCCACCCCCAGGAGCAATTCCAGCCTGACCCCTCAAAGAAGACTCTTGTCGTCCTAGGTAAGCAAGACAGCGCGCGCACCTACTAGCCCCTCTGATATAGCGAATTGAGTCACTGACGCAATGCCCTTTCTCAGGATCTGGCTGGGGCTCCGTCGGTCTCCTCAAGAACCTCGACACCGAGAACTACAATGTCGTCGTCGTCTCTCCCCGCAACTACTTCCTCTTCACTCCCCTGCTGCCCTCGTGCACCACCGGTCTCATTGAGCATCGCTCCATCATGGAGCCTGTCCGCACTATTCTCCGCCACAAGAAGGGCGCCGTCAAGTACTACGAAGCCGAGGCTTCCTCTGTTGACCCCGATCGCAAGGTTATCAAGATCAAGGATAACACTGACGGCAAGGGCCCTCACTCCGAGACCGAGATCCCCTATGACATGCTAGTCATTGGTGTCGGCGCTGAGAATGCCACTTTCGGTATTCCCGGTGTTCGCGAGAACAGCTGCTTCCTCAAGGAGATCGGCGACGCGCAGCTGATCCGCAAGAAGATCATGGATTGCGTTGAGCGCGCCTCCTTCAAGGGCCAGTCACAGGAGGAGATTGACCGCCTCATGCACATGGTCGTCGTTGGCGGTGGCCCTACCGGTGTGGAATTCGCCGGAGAACTTCGCGACTTCTTCGAGGACGACATCAAGAAGCTGATCCCCGAAATCAGCCAGCGCTTCAAGGTTACTCTCATTGAGGCGCTTCCCAACGTTCTCCCCTCCTTCTCCAAGCAGCTGATTGAGTACACCGAGAACACACTGCGGGAAGAGAACATTGACATCAAGCTCAAGACCATGGTCAAGCGCGTCACTGAGGAGTTTGTCGAGGCCGAGTTCGCTGGCCCCGATGGCGCCAAGCAGACCCTCCGTATCCCTTACGGCCTCCTAGTCTGGGCTACCGGCAATGCTGTTCGCCCCATCGTCCGGGACCTCATGGGCAAGGTCCCTGCCCAGAAGGATTCACGCCGTGGTCTTGCCGTCAACGAGTACCTCGTTGTTCAGGGTACCCGCGATATCTGGGCGATCGGTGATTGCGCCGTTGCCGGTTATGCTCCCACCGCCCAGGTCGCCTCTCAAGAGGGTTCCTTCCTGGCCCGTCTCTTCAACAACATGGCCAAGACCGATTCTCAAGAGGCCCGCATTAAGGAGCTCAGCAGCAGCCTGAACCTCAAGCAGGGTAACTCAGCCGAGATTGCCGGAGAGATCGAGTCCCTTGAGAAGCAGCTCCGCCGAATCAAGGACGTCAAGCCCTTCAGATACTCTCACCAGGGCAGTCTGGCCTACATTGGTAGCGAGAAGGCTGTCGCCGACGTGCCGTGGTTCAATGGCAACATCGCCAGCGGTGGTGGCCTGACCTACCTCTTCTGGCGCAGTGCTTATCTCTCCATGTGCTTCAGCAGTAAGTGTCCACATGCAGTTCTTGATCGATTATCACAGTAAAACTAACTATATGTCTCCCAGCCCGGAACCGTATCCTGGTGGGTCTAGACTGGCTCAAATCCAAGGCCTTCGGCCGTGATGTCTCCCGCGAGTAAAGCCTCGACCCGACAAACCTTTTACGCAACGAGGTTCGATACCTTTATATGAGCTGTGGTGGCCTCGAGCTCTCTGGAGGTTCGAGGCTTGTACAGCTTGTGACGATCTGTTCTTGGGAGGGTGTACTTGGAGCATTGTGCATGGGTCTATGAAACCTGGCTGGGCTGGACTAATAGACGTCTGTTTAGAATCGTGCTTGGGATGGGATGCTTCACTTTGTAAACCTTGAGTTGGTCTCTTTTTTGTTTTGTTTTTTGTACTTTTCTTTGTTCACGGATATAGACGGGACGTACGGAGAGAGCCCTTGTATGACATAGCTAGAGCGAACGGAAAAGCAAAGGGGCATAGGAGAGCATGGTAAAAACCAATCAAGAAGACGCGATATCGTGGACAAATAAGCTGGCAATGTCCAGCCCTTGAGCATCTCGCTCCGAGAGTGATAGACACCCGACCAATCCCGAGCATGTGATTCCCGATGCCGCCAAGGTAATTTCGGTCATAGTACAAGACGGCGAGCATTGAACTGTTTCCCAAGCCGGGTTTCCCAATACTTTTTGCGTAATGGAAAGACGCTGCCGGTCTGCATGTGGATATCAAGACGTCTCCAAGGAACCCCGAGACGGCGGCGCGGGCGTGGCTCGGGGTCCGGGATGTAGAAGTTTGGATTGCGGGGCAAAAGCTCCCCGCGTCGTGCCGATGTGCGGAGCGAGCTTGCTTGGACGTGGGGAAAGGGAAAAAAGGCAGCGATTCAGAGGGTAACTTGCTATGTACATTGGAGCTCATGCCCGGCGTCTGGCTCAGTCCGATTGCGAAATAACCTCCTGGTCTAGCGCTCGAGATTCCTTATCTTGGTCATGAGTGACCCTGTCGTGCCGTCTTCCGGCCGGGGTCTTGCTGCACAGCTTGATAGTGATGACGTTCTGAGCCACATCCGTGATGAGTTCAACATCCCCTCCAAGGCGGATGTAGCTCGAAACGCTCTCCCTTCTAGTGACAGCACGGGCAAGTTTCTGGTCCATAGTACCTCAGGAGTCGATGCTCTCGTGAGTCGAAGCTAACGTTTGCAATTTACTTACTACAGGTCCTAAACAAGGCAATGATGCGGCAATCTACCTTGTGGGTAACTCTCTCGGCCTACAGCCCAAACGCACCGCGGAGCGCATCCAGCAGTATCTTACTACATGGCGTACTCAGGGTGTTCAGGGCCACTTCAAGCCCATGGAAGACTCGCCGCTGCCGACTTGGCTAGACGTCGATGCCCGTGCTGCCGAGATGACTGCCCCCATCGTGGGCGCCCAGGTCAGCGAGGTGGCCGTCATGCAGACTCTGACTGCGAACCTGCACTTGTTGATGGCAGCTTTTTATAAGCCAGATATCAAGGGGCGGTATAAGATTATCCTAGAGAGCAAGGCATTCCCCAGTGATCACGTCAGTCTTTGAAACCAGTCGGCGGTCTTTACATATACTGAACAAGGGGACAGTACGTCGTCGAGACGCAAATACTGCATCATGGCCTCCGCCCGGAAGACTCCATGATCACTCTTGAGCCTCCCAACTCCGAGGATATCCTCTCTAACGAGTACATCGAATCCATCATCACCCAGCACGCCTCCACCACCGCTGTGCTGCTCCTACCTGGCGTCCAGTTCTACTCGGGCCAGCTCCTCGACATCCCGCATCTGACTGCCTTTGCGCAATCCAAGGGCATATTTGTTATTTGGGATCTCGCCCACGCTGTCGGCAACGTGCCCCTCTCGCTGCACGACTGGTCCGTGGACGCGGCCGCCTGGTGCAGCTACAAGTACCTCAACAGCGGCCCCGGCTGCATAGGCGGCATGTTTGTGCACGAGCGACACACGCAAGTCAGCGACGATGGAGCGCACAACACGAGGCTCGCGGGCTGGTGGGGCAACGACAAGAAGAGCCGGTTCGCCATGAGGCCCGGCTTCAAGCCCGTCCCCGGCGCGGCGGGCTTCCAGCTCAGCAACCCGTCCGTCCTCGACATAACCTCCCTCTGCGCCTCCCTCGAGGTCTTCCAGCTCGCCGGCGGCATGGCGCCCCTCCGCGCAAAGAGCACCCGGCTCACGGCCTACCTCGTCTCGGAGCTACGCCGGCTGCCCGAGGATATGAGTACTTACTGGCAGATCATTACGCCCGGCGAGGAGGAGAGGCGAGGCGCGCAGGTGAGCTTGCTGCTCGCGGATGGGCTGCTGGATGACGTGATGGCCGGACTCGAGAAGAGAGGGGTTCTCGTCGACGAGAGGAGGCCGAATGTGATTCGGGTTGCGCCAGCGCCACTGTATAATACTTTTGGGGACTGTTATGAGTTTGTGGTGGCGTTCAGGGGTGCGCTAGGGGAGGCGTTGGATGCGATGTTGAAGAGAGAACAGATGGATGAGTAGATGCTGAAGAACATCGTTCGCTGACCTCGTAACTGTCAATTTTCGAGTAGAGACTTCCTGATAATATTTGGGCATGTCATGAATCCCCATATTAGGTTTTGCTCGACGAAGCATGCTGTGGGTAGATGGCAGTCTCTTCTCGTTGTTCTCAGACCCGAGTTGATGATTTTCGTATCAAAACGTACTCGGTTGATTATGACCAATCTACCTTGACACAAGACGATAAGCCGGTCAAACCCAGCGATCTACATTAAACCAGAGCAGATATTCGCTCAGTAGAAAAACAATGCCAAGCTTCAAATTTACTACTCCATATCCAATCTCATGGCATACGTTTCTAAGCTTCCAAATTGCAGATTTTATCTGCAGGGTAAGAAGTTTCGCAGTAGCCAGAGGCGGCTTATGTCAGCAATCACAGGCCTCCATTTGTTGAGGACATATCCAATAAGAAGTGGGTTTCGGATCCACTGACCGGAGACGCCGCAGGGGCCAGTGCAGCTTTTTTTTTTCTCTTAGCGGGAAAAAAAATATAACCAGGCGCGAAGGGTCCCCAGGCTCACTTAAACCTTTCACCCATCTTCACATCTCTTCTCCCTCCGCCTTCATCCTCAACCCTCAGGCGCGCACTCTTTTCATCTTCCAGAGGGATATTCTCGTTGCTACGAGAACTTACTTTGCGTTTTAGGCGACTCTCTTTGTCCCTTTGACAACTTTCACCCATTCCGCAGACAGTTCGATTTCCCTCGACTCTGTCTCATCCATCTCTCCCTGAAATCATGTCTGGCTACGAAGGCGGATACGGTGGTGGTCGCGGAGGCGGCGGCGGCGGTGGTTACGGTCGTGATCGCAGTGATCGCGGCGGCGACCGCAATGGTTATGGCGGCGGCGGCGGTGGCTACGGAGGAGGGTAAGTCGAGTTTTCTTTGCGCGTTTGGTGGTTTGGTTCGGTCACGCGGCTGCCTTCCAGGCACCGATATCGCGTCGAACCATCAACCATCAACCATCACGCCCTCGTCGTCATTCGCATCGACACTTTGCTAACAAGACCTACAGCCGAAGCAACGGTAACGGATATGGCGGCGGTGGTGGTGGCTACGGTGGTGG
>JABEYC010000606.1:0-24594 GCA_013266195.1 Fusarium zealandicum | reverse complement strand
TAAAAATACTAAGAAAAGCGTATAAAACGTAATAAATATATATATAATAGCTTTATAGTTAGAACCTCAGGGTTTAGGCTAAGGGGTAGTATAGTATAGGTGCCTTAGGTAGCTATATACCTTTTCCGCCCGTATCCCTTAGAGCTATACCTGAGGTAAACCTAGCTAGAGTATTATTATACCATTCTTCTTCTTATCTACCCTTCTCGATACAGGGCAAGCTAACCGGATGGGCCCGGGCAGAGGGCTACGGCCGAGCGGGCTGAGCATGCCACAGATCATCGTAGCCAACTTCTGAGACTGCTAATGCAAGCCCTCGACTGGACGTCGGGCAGGGCACCAATTGACTTTGGCAGCGACACCACCATCAGCTTCGGCTCCGCGGTGGAGTCTTGAGGCCAGAACACGAGTCAGACACGATCAAGCCGCCGCGCAGCAAGAACCCTGCAGAGGATCCCCCGAGTAAAGCGTGCGAGTCGAATGCAAGATGGAATTTTATAACAGCGAGACGAGATCAAGTCCAGGGCCATGCATGGTAGATCTCAATATCTGCAGTTGGCTATGCACGCTCTATCCCTGTCTGCTGCTCTGGGGGTCTTGGGGACATCGTTTAGCTGAGGTTCTAGATAAGGCACCCGCATGCATGGGCTTGCGCGATGAGATGGATCCCGCGAGATCCGGACCTGACAACTGACACAGCAGAAGCAAGTTGTTTAGGTGGTAGATGCAATTTAAACAGCTACATCCAGGTCATTGCGGCGCTACACGAGCGGATGGAGCTTGGCTGTTTATCCGTGCTAAAACTGGCAATCCTACGCTGCCGTCGCCGACCCTCACTATTGATTGTATAGGGTAACGGCTGTGTATCTCGCCAGGTGGTGACGTTTAACAAAGCTACAAAGACGTTGTTGACGGTGATATTTTTTGGTATGGATCATCAACTAGACCTGCTATTGAATTTGCCTTGTCAACAGAGGGTGAGCTCAAAACTGCTAGAGAAAGCTGAGCGTGCGCGTATCACAGGGCCACCACGTAACAAGATACATAGAAACATGTACCAAGAGGGTTTCGGGGACTTTATTGCGCGTCGCTGGTTATTTTCCCCGTCCATTTCTTTCTGTTTGGAACCGGTCAAACACTGTCGTGACCTCAAGTGTGTCGTGATCAACATTTTTGTTACCGGTAGAAAGTCCCATCCCTAACCGAAAAGCGTCGGTCGAAAGAGCACAAGATAATTCCAGGTTCAGACACGTCTGCAGCCCTGTTTTGTAAAGCTGTTTGTTTGTTGCCCGGGACTCAAAGCCGGCGAACGTCGTTGCTCCGCACAGAACGTTATTCCATGGTCTGTTGTTTTGCGACTTGAATCATTTTCTTGTTCAGGGTAGGTCTGTGGCAAATGGATTAGCGCTGCGCTATTCCGCCCCTCGGCCTTGACTCTCCACGATGAGGCGACTTCTTCTTCTTTTCCTAATCAGGTAAATATAATTAATATGTATCCAAAGGATGGAAGCCATTAATTGCAATATAAGAGTCAGTTGTGCTTCTCGAAAGCTGCTTATCAGTACCGGGTGCCCCCCGAAGAGAGGTTAAGCTTGCCCATGAAGACGGGGCAGATTTCCAATGGAATGTGACAAATTGCCGACCGCCCGTCACGCACATTTTCTCTCCTTACCAGACAAACAGCCGAAACCCTTGCTCAGGAGAACGATTCTGACAGATAGCAGCATACAATCGTCATAATTACCAGATATGGAGTCCCTAGCTGTGCCTGGATTGCCGTCGGCAAAGTCTCGATCATTGCAGCTATGAGAACAAAACTTCAATATCCTCTAGGCCAAGAGCCACAAATTCATGAGACGGCTAATAAACTATCAAAAACATGTATCAAAACTACCCGGAAGCTCTTGCAACTGGTTGAACAACTGACCCATTCCGGAAATACACTTCGGTTCTCTTTCACCGACTTTCAAGGTTGTGGCATTGCCACTATTGTCACTCTTGTTGCGGGAATAATAGAAAGAGATGCAACTTATACGAACAGAATAAACTTTGACCTAGACACCCTAAGGAAGATGGCAGCTGGCAGCCTGACCGCCAAAGTAAGTGTGAGGTTTGTAGGAGCCCTTCAGTCTATTTCAGACGCGACTGCGTACAAGCTCCGGCTATCCGGTACATTCTCAGACTGCCTTCGAAACAACGAGGGAATGCTACCGTCGTCAGCTTACAATGACTGGGCAGAGTGGCTGTCAACTCAGGAATAAAAACGGACGGAGCCAAGAGGCTCCTTAGCTGAGCATGAGCCAGCAAGTGATCTCTCAATACCAGCCAATAGCTTGCAAGGTACCTAGGCACAGTTTTGGCCCTTTGTGAACTCAGAAGGAGACCCTAGGTGGAATTCACGAAATGGGCACAAAATTGAAGCACTGCCCCTGCTGAGACCGGTCATGCGGTAGCAGACCATGACGCCCAACGACCGGTCATCCCGGAGAACGATTTCCCTTCAAACATGTACGATGATAAAAAGAGCTTCCTGATTGGATTGACTGGTCTCGATGTGATGGACTTTGTCGGATACACCACGCACCTAGAATAAAGTAGAAATCGCACTTGTCAGTCCTTCCTCGGTTACGACCGACAAGAAGGGTGATGCAACCCCTACAACAGAGAGCGATGTAACAAAAACTCTAAACGAACGATCTCAACGTCGGTAACTCGGATATCGCGCCGCTTCTTCCCCGGAAAGTGGAAATCTGGGGAAGATCGTCCTACACGCGGGGGTGGAGTTCGCGTCGGCAACCCACCGGTTCATAGCCCAGAGGTTCGGTTCAGGTCTCGTGAACGGAGATAAGCGGAAAGTCCTATGTTGCATCACATCATACGGAAGATCCTCGAAGCTCAAACGAAACGCGAGGTTGTGCAAAGAGCCCCTCTCGAGATTATCCGGCAAGTTTGAAGGAGGCTCGTGGGAAAGAAGATGGAACTTGCTCCCAAAGACATCATCACATATAAGCTGGAACATGGGAAACAAAAGGCTAGAAGATCGTCAACAAATATCGTGGATAGTTGGACATTTCTGATCATAATATCGGTAGGTACAAATGGAGATCCATGTATAGGGAAGTCTTACGGGTACCGGGAGGGCTGTAATTCGTGATAGCATCGATTCATCCATCTCCCTATTCTCGATATGAAAGTCAAATAAAGTCTCACAATAGAGGGCTGAATCTGATGGGAACCTCTCCGTCAACCGGCAAGGCCTTCCACTGGCTTCTATACACTCGCCCCTCCTTCATCACCCCCAAGACATACTTCTCTGGCTGATCAAAAAGTGCCACATTCTCCAGGGGATCCCCCTCTAGAAGAATTAGATCAGCGACAAACCCCTCCTGCAGCTGCCCAAGACTAGTCTCGCAACCCATCATTCTCGCTGGGTTTATCGTCGCACTCTGCAGAATCTCTAGAGGAGACAGAGCCTGCGCGCGGAGGGAAAACTCTCTGGTCTGGGCTGCACCGAGAGGACCAAGAAGATCGCTGCCGTAGCACATTGTCACACCGGCGTCCGAGGCTATCTGTAGTGCATCCAAGCCCGCCTTCAAGACTTGCGAGTTTTTGGCCCGAGACGAGGGAGGTAGAAAGCTCTTCCATCGCTCCGAGGCCATCTGGGCATAAGTGATGAGCGTCGGAGTCAGGTAAACTCCCTTTTCGGCCATCAGTTTGGCCGTCGGGGCATCGACAAAGTTCCCATGCTCGATCCCCTTGACGCCGTTGGTGATACAGTGACGAATCGCCTTGCTCGTGTATGCATGTGCCGTGACAAAGGTCCCAGCATTCTCTGCACATTCGGTCATGGCCTTGATCTCGGCCGATGTAAACTGCAGCTGCTCCAGTCTGTCCGTAGGCGACGCAACACCTCCTGAGCCCATGATCTTGATGAAGTCGGCGCCGCATCGGATCTCATTGCGAACGGCGGCCATGCATTCTGGCACGCCATTGCACAGACGGCCTATCGATCCGTGGTGTCCGCCGCAGCACTCGCTCTGATCATATGGGGTCCGAAGATCTCCGTGGCCGCCAAACTGCGACAGTGCATGCCCGGAAAGGAAGAGTCGCGGCCCTGGGAATACTCCATCGTCGATAGCTTCTTTGAGGGGGAGCTGGGCACCGCCGCAGTCCCGTACGCTGGTGAAGCCTCGATAGAGCATCTGGGTCGCAACGTACGGCTGACGCAGTAGGGAAACATCGTTTGGATTACCAAAGGCACGAGAGAGGTCCGAGAAGCCTGGCGTGGCACATAGATGGACATGGGCGTCGAAAAGGCCGGGGCAAAGATATCTGCCCCGACAGTCCACAACGGTGTAACCATCAGAGACCTGATCGGGCTTGGATGAAGAGATGCTTTCGATTTTCCCCTGGCTGGTTGCGAGTGAGGCATTTCTCTGGATGTTGCCAGTTTTCACATCGATGATGCTGGCCTTGACGAAGAGGAACTTTTGTGGCGCTGGGCGGATCCATGGCTTGATGTCTGATCCTGGAACCGAATCGAGCTGGGTCATTGTGGAAGCAACTGAGGATGGTTGAGGCAGAATATCCGTGAAGAAATTAGATAGACCAAAAGTATGAGCTTTAGGTCAAGGGGTTTAATGACAAGTGTGATGTATGTGGTAAGCGAAGATCTGATGCTCACACCACAACATGCTGCTTTTATCATAATTCTTGGTCAGCATCACATCTATCTACCTAGATACCCACTGTGATTGTCTCAGCAAGCCATTCAGAGCAACTCCTCTCATGCAAGGGATATCGGGATGTTGGCATTCCCGAGACGATCGCATTCCCGATATCAGGACGTCGGTCCGATGGTCTGCCAGGCTCGGCTACATGTTTTCCCCGCATTGTGTTATCAAGCTGGCCCCGCGTAACCGTGTAGGGGGTGGATCCTTGAGTGCAACTCGATATGCATACCTTTGCAAGCTGTCAGAATGCCATAAAGCAAGGACAGAGGCCCCGATACATAGTTAACCCAAGTGTTATGCGTCTGCACTAATGAGCACTCTCTAACGACCTCCCTTTACACCACCATTCTCAATATACTCCCAGGTTGTCATCATGGACAACGCCGCCGAAAAGAATGCAGCTGCAGCAGCCAAGGACGACGACCCCGACATGAGAGGAGAAGTGGTCAATATGGCTGATACCTACACGCCAGCCGAAGAGAAAGCGGTGCTCAGAAAGATCGGTATGGTAGTATTACCATTTGTAACGATCTCCGATCCTGAATAGTATGGCAGTCTGATACTAACATCAAGGTCCAGATGTGCTTTGTCTTCTTTCTCCAATACCTCGACAAGCAAAGCCTCAGCTACGCGGCTGTCTTTGGTCTGGTCAAGGATCTGAATCTGACGAGCACGCAATATTCTTGGTGCAGCTCCATCTTTCATGTCGGCCAGCTGGTCTCTGAGTATCCATGCATCTACCTCATGAGTAGGCTACATCTGACCAAGTTCGTCGGAGCCACCGTGTTAGTATAATTGCCACTTCTGGTAGCTTCAAAGCTGATATCGGTAGAATAATTTGGGGGTACTGTATGCATGTGTCTCGCCGCTCCTCAGAATTATGCTGGTTTCGCAGCTGTTCGCTTCCTCCTCGGGTTCAGCGAAGGCGCCGTGTCCCCCGCCTTTGTTACCATCACATCTATATGGTATCGCAAGTCGGAGCACACTCTCCGCACTGCTCTTTGGGTAACAATGAACGGTGTTGCACAGGTAATTGGATGCCTGTTGATGTACGGCATTGGAAAGAACACTTCTCTGGGGCTTGCTCCCTGGCGCACTCTCTTTCTTGTCTGCGGCGCAATGACAGTCGTCGCTGGCATCGCCTTCTTCCTGCTCATGCCCAACGGCCCGCGAGACACATGGTTTCTTAGCCCCCGAGAGCGCCAGGTGTTGTCTCTGCGGATGGCCCAAGATCGCGAGGGAGGCGACAAAACGAGCTTCAGCTTGGGCCAGCTGCGAGAGACCACGCTGGACCCCAAGGCCTGGGCGGTATTCTGGTTTGGCATGCTGGTGACAATGCAATCCCCGGTACTTACCTTTACATCGCTAGTCATCAAGTCAATTGGATATACACAGCTTGAAACCATGCTCTACACGGCACCTTGGGGCGCAGTCCAGATCGGTCTGCTATGGGTAGGAGTTGGCCTGTGTGCCCTGTTCCCCAAGCAGAGATCGCTGGTAGTGCTGATCTTGATCATCCCACCATTGATCGTCAATGTATTTCTCGTGAAACTTGATATCAGCGCGGGCTGGGGATTGATAGTCGCCTCGTGGCTGGTAAGATAACACAGTAATGTCTTGGGTATCGGTTGACTGACTGCAGCAGTCATCATGCATAACCGCAACTATGTCTATTTTGCTTCCCTTATCTGCGTCCAACGTCAAGGGGAACACCAAGCGAGCATTAGTGAACGGCATGTTCTTTATTGGCTATTGCGCAGGGTGTATTGGGTCACCGCAGCTGTGGACGAATGAGCCACGATGTCGAGAGGGGGTGACAACAAGTATTGCGACTTGGTGCTTGCTGTTCTTTACCATGATCGGTTATCGTATCCTATGCATCAGAGATAAAAACAAGAGAGACCTGGCTGGCGAGAACGAACATACGCAAGAGGTTGTGCTGGATAAGGATGGCTTACCCAAGTCTGACCTGACAGATAAGGAGGACAGAGCGTTCAGATACAGTTACTAGATAACGTTTCTGCAGGGTTCTTGGATCTTGGCCCAGACGGGATAAATAACAGGGGATTTATCTAAGCGTCTTTCACTGTGATAATGACATAATAAGCCACTCTGCATGATGTCATGGATGTCAGCACAAAGGCATCGCGCGCGCCCTTGGAGGAACGACATTGACATCCAATCCCTGCTGCGTAGGGAACGAATAAGTACATAATTAAAGCAAGCTTGTATCCGGTTGAGCTGAATACCAACAACAAGAGCACCTCTATTAGATAGACCCTGCTAGAATGGACCGCAGTTTCAACATGTCCAGCGACGGCGTTAGTATCGTCCCGCTCCACGCCGCCATCATCCCTCTAGAGCCCCTCGGGCACAATGCCAAGCAGAGACCTGTGAGCGGAGAGGACTCTGATCGCTTTTCCGCTCGCCATGATTCATCAACCGTGATGGCAGGGGTCACCGGCACAAACGCAGCGAGAGACTTGGAGCCCTCGGACTCTTCGCAAGCCCTCGGTATCTCCAAGGTCCGAGGCGTCACCGTGATTATAACCCTGGCCGGAATCAGCTTTCTCAACACTATGGGCTCTGGCATCCTGATCGCTGCCCTTCCCCGAATCGCCGACGATATCGGTCTGTCCGAGAGCTTGATCTTGTGGCCTGCCGCTGTATATGCTCTGGCTGCTGGTTGTCTGCTGCTCATCTTTGGTGCCATTGCCGACGTGATTGGCGCCAAGTTGATGTGGGTGACCGGGAGTTATCTGTTCGTGGCCTTCACGCTGGGGGTCGGACTGTCTCAGACTGGCCTCCAGATCATTCTCTTTCGAACCCTTCTTGGTGCATCCATATCCATGTGCCTACCAACCGCAGTCAGCTTGATCTCCAACACGTTCCCCAAAGGACCATGGAGAAACATTGCTTTCGCCATGAATGGTATGGGCAGCCCCCTCGGCTACGCTCTTGGCTTGGTGCTTGGGGGCATCTTTACCGACACAATCGGCTGGAGGTGGGCTTACTATATGATGGCCATCATCAATTTCTGCCTCTCGACCTGCGCCATCTGGTCTCTGCCATCCGTCCATGTCCAATCTGAGCGGAAATGGACCTACCGCCTTGTGCACGAAATTGACTGGGTCGGCGCTACCACCATGAGCACCGCCCTTGGCATGTTGCTCTATGTCCTCGCGATGATATCGTCATCCTACAAGAGACTCGATGATGCTACCAACATAGCACTCTTGACGGTTGCCCTCCTCTTGTTAGCAGCCTTTCCACTCTGGATGAATTACCAGGTGAAGCGTGGCAAACCAGCTCTGATCCCAAACAGCCTGTGGAGAAACCGATCATTTACATCGGTGTGTATCGCCGTCTTTCTTTGCTGGGCGTCTCTGAACGGCATCGAGTATTTCACAACTCTATAGTAAGTTCCAACAGCTACACACGAGTCTCAACTGCTAATCTAAGCATCAACAGCTTTCAAAAGGTTGAGGGTCTGTCGGCGTTACAGAGCTCTCTGAGATTCTTGCCTCACGTCATAATGGGCGTTATAGTCAACATCATCACCGGATTGCTCATTTCCCGTGTCAAGGTGAGGACGCTCGCTGTGGTATCGGCTTTGATCACCATGGTAGCGGCACCTCTTATGGCGACAGTCGATGTGGGCGAAAACTACTGGCTGGCCCCGTTTTGGGCCATGTTTCTTTCTCCCGTGAATCCGGATGGTATGCATCCTCAATCCTGCGAGCTATGTAATGAGTGAATTCTAACTCTTGATCTACTTAGTGCTTTTCACCGTATCGAACCTCGTCATCTCGGATGCCTACCCCCCCGAGATGCAGTCCCTTGCCGGCGGCGTGTTCAACGAAGTTGCACAGTTTGGGAATTCTGTTGGCCTAGCTATCACTGCCGCCATTGCAGCTTCAGTAACGGAGCACTCGGGCCCTGGATTACGAGAGGATGCCCTGATGAAGGGTTATCGGGCTGCATTTTGGACCATTTTCGCTAGCTGCTCCGCTGTTACAGTTGTTGTTGGGCTTGGTCTAAGGAAAGGGGGAGTTATTGGGAAGAAGCATGATTGAGTGTTGGAGGTCGAATACGGTGGGGACGTTCTATAGGAAAGGATCAAGAAGCAATATACGATAACTTGAATTACAGCTAGAGGGTTCTACCAAGAGTGTCCAGAATGGAATCTAATTAACAGAATTATCCACTGGCTGCGAATGCTCCCGACCTGACGCCCTTTCGGACCATGGGGCCTGGTCGTATTCAATGTGAACCTAGATAACGTGAGTAAAAGATAAAGACAAAGCACCAAGACAACAAGTACCCACATTTGTCGTCCGAATAATGCCGTTGTAAGTCATGATCTCTTCTTCGCTTCCGTTTGGAGAATGGCCACGGATCTCGGTATGCGTCTTGCTCATATGTATTTCCTTGAGAGGGAAAGATCCATTCCCAGCTGCGCGTCTTAGTCCAGTACTGTCGCCATACTTGCTGGGGGTGTTGTAATTCTCGACCACGCTGCTGCCCTGGTTAGAGAATAGGCTAGGAAACATCCTGCGAAAGAGCGGTCTTAGAGCTGGCCCACAGCAAGCCATGATGGCGAGATTAATCTCGATACTGCTCAGGGTGTCTCCGAGCGTATTCCTCGAGTCGTAGCCTTTGCCAAGATGGTAAAACTTCTTGCGTAGCTCGTGGACGCGAATGATGGCAACAACAGTTACCCTGTGAAAGACCAATGTTAGCGTAGTCCTTTGCAGAAACAGCGGTTTGGTGACACTCACACGCCGCCCATGAGAAAGACGAGAATCAAACCGAGCTTTGCTGCAAGGCGCATTTTGAGACCCAGAAAGACCCAAAAGGGGATCAAGAGAACAAGAAAGTCCGTGACAATCGTGATGACGGCTGTGGAGATGTAAAACATTGGCCCATCAATCTGATGTTTCTTGGTAACTGAGGCGTTCCAAAATGCGTTGATGGGAATAGTCTGAAACAGAACAGTGAAGAATATGGCAGTCCCCAGCGCGATATTGAACGTGTTTAGAGCATAGATGGACCATCTGATGCTCCGACGATGACCGCCTAGGCGCAGCAAGAATACCAGGACCGAAGACTTGACGAGAGCCAAGATGGGATTGTAGAGAACTTGCATGATCCAATTCCAAAACAAAACAGGCTCCAGGTCGTACGTGTCTGGGAGTTGGCTGGTCGGAAAGCCAATGTACTCGTATTTGAAGACTGTGGCTGCTTAGCGTTTGAACGAGGTAGTTTTTCAGAGATGGAGGAACTTGCACATGTAGTTTGGTACGATATATCCAACCGAGAACATCTAATGGTTGAAGAAAGGCCATGTCAGCTTCTGCGTCTTGGGGAGTAACAGAGTGCACATACCATAGCCACGCTTGCAAGCCAATCGTCTTTATGCAAAGTCTAGTCAGCCAAAGCAATTGTGTAGATGGGGACCTGAGGTCTCGTGTGTGGGGGGATACATACCTATTCCCAACTGTTTGGCACTGAAACGCGAGTACATTCGGATACCCCAGATGGTGAAGGCAAGAGACGTCACCAGAAAGATGATGGCAAAGCCTCCCTGCTGGAGGGGGGTTGTCGCGATCTCAGACACAGGCACATAACGCGCTTGAAGGCCTGCGCTTGCTACAACGGTGCCAACATCAACGGCCATCATGTTCCAAGCTGTGTTTGAGGCCAAACACTAGCAGACGGATGCCGGGTTTTCGAGGTAATGATGAAAGAAAAGGCAGAGAAAACACTCTGCAGCGTAACGAGGTCCGGGCACCCAGAACAAGCTGGACGGTCTGGATGACGGGCCATGGCAAGCTCCAGGTTCAAGTAATATTCTGTTGGTTGGGTGATTCAATCTGACTGCCTGCAAATGAGTTGCCCGATGCAGGAGTTACGCCGTCAGCCAGAAGGCAATCAGCAACTGTTGGTAGGTTCCGCTGAATCCTGATATTGCCCCCTTTGCCATTCTAGAACACGTTCTCGTAAAGGAGACACCGCAGACGCCCTAGACCAGGTTCTCCAACTCAGCTGGCTTGGTGAGATTCCGTCTTTGGTGGCTGACGGTGGCGGCTGAACTCATAACCTGTAGTAAGGGCTGGATGACGGTGTCAGGATCAGGTCGCCGTTCTGGGCTTTTGGTAATAGCTGCGCTTTACGCGGGAGATGGACATGTCGCTAGATTGCTGTCGGACAGGGGTTGCAGACGTTGGACGAATACCGAGTCGAGAGGTCCTTGCAACGTCTGTTGGCTCTAGACTTTGGCTGGGGAAATTCCGCTAATGGGAACCAGCCTAGACTCGGGAAGTCAACCCGGAACACGCAGCGTCGGCCGAACAGCGCGCTAGAGCAATGCTAGCTTATCGTCTTGGACCTGAGGTTGCATCGCGGCTTTGCGTAGGTAGGTAGGTAGGTAGGTAGGTGAAAGATGGCCAAGAGAGCACGAGTTGAGTTGATGGTACTGGCGACGCAATGGACAGTAACGAGTTAAAGATATGCATCATGGCAGAATCATGAACTTGTGTGGCTATCGAATCGACTCGTAAAGGCTCGGAGACTATTCTTGGATCTCACCGGGGCCCCGCAGTATTGCTGATCTGCCGGCTCCCATATAGCGCCGGGGAAGGGCCAAATCGTGGCCGGATAACTGTGCCTCTTTTTCGCATATGGGAGATTATCAGGACTCGATTCCCGTCCAGCCCCGGCATCACGCTTTTGTCACTAGGTACGTGCATTGTATGCTTAACCGTCGGGCTTGCTGCTAGTTATGGCAGTCTGGTCCCGTATCTGCATATATGGATGTCATTGTTGGCGCAGGGTAACCCTGGCCCATCTTTAGCATCCATCACAAACCGCCCTGTTGGTCATATACCCCGGCATCGTCCATCTCAGCCCCTCTTCTCTTTTGGAGTGTTAGACCGGGCTCTATAGTAGCAAGGATGGCAGCGCTCTATTGCAAGGTATAGGACCCGGTCTGCGATGACCCTAGTTCAAGTGCTCGGTTTCAGCTGGGCTGGACCAACACGAGTCTCTTTAACAACGGATTATCGTGCTGAGGTCTGGACCATATCGATTCGACCTGTCGCAAAAGCAAGTCCGTGTCATGACTAGAGTACAGTACCTGACATGGAAGGGTCCCAATCCTTGCCACACAAGGGTCTCCTGATTGCGGTATATGCAGTCCATCATGACTAATGTTCACAAAGCAGGTCCAAACGCAAAGGATGGCCTCCCGCCGACCAAGTGAGCGTTCCTCCGTCCTATCCCTTAGTCTCCGTGGTTCCCAGAAAGGAAGGTCTAGGGGTTTGAGGTACAGTCGCTAGATAGATTATTGAATAAAGTAATCTCCAAGCGACATCTATTTGGTACCAGAGACGGACTACTTGCCTCGATCTGGGCCTTCCTTTGCCATTAAATAGTTTTGTTTCAACACCGCCTCTCTAACACATCGCAAAATCTCACGCTCCTTGCTTTTTCAATTCCAAGAGTCATCTTGTCGGCAAGTCAAGAGCCTCTTTGGTCACCTGGTTTCTTTTGATTCCTGATTATTTGCAATTGCTAGAGGAATCAGCACCATGCAGCTCAATCGCCGGCTCCTGCTGGGGGGTTTCGTCGCCTTTTGGGCGTCTCACCATGTGGCAGCTCAAACCATCGTTGTCCAAGGCGAGAAGACAGGTGAGTATTTCTTCATGCACAACAGTGGCACAGTCTTACTTTCAACATTACAATACTAACCATTGTCATCAGCCGCCAACTCCAAAAACGTCGATGAAGCAAGCGAGCCCGTCACAGGCGATTATCTTGCTGAAGAGAAGATCCAGTTGACTGATGCTGTGCTATTAAACCTCACCGAGCTCGAGCTTTCTAATGTTTCTCTCTTCTACTTTGACGATGCCACGCAGAGCCAGAAGCGCGGCATCTCTTCCACACCAGAGTGCAAGACTTTCCCGGGAGACACTTTGTGGCCCGGCAGCATGGTTTGGCATGTGCTGGATCTTATCACTGGTGGCGCTGTTATAAAGACGATCCCAATTGCAGCGTCCTGCTACGAAAACTTTGGCGTCTACGACAAGTCTCGGTGCAGCAAGGTGGTTGATCAATGGACCAACTCTTCCCTCCAGTGAGCAGCCCACTACCTCCCATGACCTAAAGTCTCCAGCTAACACGGCATTAGTATCGCTGACCCTACCTCTGCCATGTGGCCTTTGTACGAAGGCCTAACCTGTCAGCCTAGCGAGAACCCCAGTGGTAAGTGCACCACTGGAGGGTATCCTTCGTACGTAATCGACGCTCGCAACGTTGCTCACATCCAGCTGGCAATCAACTTTGCTCGCTCTCTCAACCTGCGACTGGTCATCAAGAACACAGGCCATGACTTCAACGGACGCTCTGTCGGCGCTGGTGCTCTCTCCATCTGGACACATCGCTTCAAGAGCATTCAGTATCTCAAGACTATCAAGACGAGCTCCTACAGTGGCCCAGCATTGAAGGTGGGGGCTGGTGTCATCGGTGCCGAGCTCTATGAGGCTGCTGAACGGTACAGCGTCACCGCTGTCGGGGGCGAGGGGCTCAGTGTTGGGTATGCCGGCGGCTATCTTGCAGGGGGTGGTCACTCGCCTTTATCTCCGCTATATGGCATGGGAGCGGATCAAGTGAGTAGAACTAGCTGACTTGTTCATGATGAAAACGCGCTGACAGCTCGTTTACTGTAGGTCCTCAGCATTGAAGTTGTCACTGCAGATGGCCGTTTCGTTACTGCCAGCGAAAAGGAGAACACAGACCTGTTCTGGGCTCTCCGTGGCGGTGGTGGAAGCACGTTTGGTGTCGTGACTTCATACACGGTCAAGGTATTCCCCAAGATGAAAGCAGCCACCATGTCCTTCTCCTTCAGTACCAGCAAGACCGTGTCTTACGAAGCCTTTTGGGATGCTGTCCGGGCCTACTGGGAGCTTATCCCGACTTTCAACGATGCCGGAAACTACGAATACTGGAATGTCTGGCACACCGGGCCCGAGACGCTGACCTTCTCAATGGTCCCTTGGTTCGCGCCTGGATATACCCTTGCCGAGCTGAAGACCCTCGTTGCGCCTCTATTCAACACATGGGAGGAGCTCGGCATCAAGTTTGAAGTGACTGAATCGGAGCATGACAGCTACTACGGTGCATGGAAAGCTGGTTTCCCTCGCGAGGTTGTTGGCGGAGTCATTTCCAAGACAGCTGGACGTCTATTCCCCAGGTCAGTAATTCTTTCCAATCATAACTGCGCTACAAATCACTAACTGCTGGTAGGGATAACTTTGTAAACCCGAACAAGTTCAATGCCACCTTTGAGGCACTCAAAAGCCTCTCGGACAAGGGCGGACAGGTTATAGGTTTTGGAATCACGGGTGGCCCAGGACCGTTCCCCGACAATGCAGTCAACCCTGCCTGGAGAGACGCTGCCATGTGGGCAATCTCGGTCATCAACTGGCCCGAAGACAGCTCGTGGGAGTTTATCGCCCAGGAGAGTAAGAAGTTGACGCAAGAGTGGATGAAGCCATGGCGAGATGTCAGTCCCAACAGCGGCGCATATGCCTCGGAAGCGGACGTGACCGAGCCCAACTTTAAGCAGTCCTTTTACGGAGTTTCCAAGTATAACCGCCTTCTATCCATCAAGGACAAGGTCGATCCGACTGGACTCTTTTATGCGCTTCAGGGTGTCGGCAGCGACCGATGGTACGTCAAAGACCAGGTTGACGGTGTCCCGACTCAGAATGGAAGGCTTTGCCGGGTCTGAAGGGATTATGGAGAGCATGCGTGGGTTAGGTCATAAAATAGAATGTGTATTATCCATCCTAAGGCGTATATATGTCCAGACCTGCTCTGATAAAGCACACTTGTTATAGCTTGTACGGTTTGTTATCTCTAGTAATATATATCTCCCCAACAAGCACGAGACAGCCAACAGTCATGGCGATGGCGATTATGGGAAAATTGACCCGCGCAAATTCATTACTCTTGACCTTGATGTGTTTTCTTAATAGTATGTCTCGCCAGAGAAGACCTGCCAACGACGCACTGAAAGCGGTACTGAACGCCCCATAGTTGACGCCGAGGGCCATGCTATAAATCGCTGCCCAGAATGTCCGATTGCTGATTGGGATCCCATTCTCACGGTGAATTTGCTGCCATGCCTGTATGACGCGTGATAGAAGAATAGTCGTGCCGATGTTGGTTCCTGAGAACTATTCCACGGTAAAGTGTTAACTGAAGGCTATGTGTTCTTCCCAGGATGAGACTTACGTTGCATAAGACGACTGAAAGAAAGCCCATTCCTCCAATGCTTCCCACTGTTCCCGTTTTCTTGACCCAGTGGTCCCATCCGTAGGCAAACACGGGAACCCATCCTTTACTAACTAGGCCCTGGACAAGAACAAACATGGCGAAGGCGAATGGAACGAGAGCAAAAGGCAGGTGAGACATGACTGCCATTACGGTAGGAAATGTCTCTTGCAGCTTTTCAGACGCTTTAGCGGCGAGTGATACGAGCGAGGCTCGCTCCTGTTTGGCCTCCGAGTTACCGGGTAAGGCCTTCTTCTGTTTCTCTTCTAGTTTCGGGCTGGGCAACGATGAAAGTGTCTCTGACTGTAGATCGTGTGGCTCGGGAGATGTCGAAGTGTCCAGTAGCGAAGGGCTAGATGCAGGTATAGGCGACTGTGGCGCGGAAGGAGATATAAGAATAGGACTGGCGTTGGCGCTTCCGGACAAAACAACTCTAGGAATCGGGCGTTTCAAGCCCAGCCTTTCTTCGCTAGATAGGCTGACATGAGGGAGAATCTCGTCTCTTTCGGTGTCTGTCATAACACGGCGACTAGCCATGGGGCTGTTGGTCGTTGAGCCAGATATTACTGGAATGGCTGGTAAGTCAGATCGATCTTGGTGAGTCGTCTCTAGTCCTTGTTCGAGCATCGTCGATCGCCTCTCTCGAGTACGTTCAAGTTCTTTTCGATAACTGGCGGCCGTGTTCCGCGTCTCCTCTCGGTGAATCCATCCAGACATGAGATCCCAGCAGAACATGATGAACGCAGCAGGTAGAGTTACCCAAAAGACATGGTGTTTCCCGGTGCCTGTGCTTGCAGCATTGATGGCCAGAAGGGTAACGAGAGTTGCTGCCATGATAACAGCGCCAAAGGCCGCACCTTTTATGTCCAGGAAGGGATTCATAATCTCTTCAAGCGATAGAACCATCTCTAGTCTTCCATCGTGCAAGTCGTCTTGCTCTGCCACTTGACGACGCACATAGGGAATGTTTGGGTTGACGGGCCGTCTGTCTCGGGCTTCCTCTGAAAGCGTGTGCATTTCAATCGAGGATGGAATAAGGTCCTCATTCTGGAACAAAACCCAAAGAAGGAAAGGAAACAGTACTATAGCAGTAACTACAACCGGAACTATCATGTTGGCGGTATAGTCAATGAATTTGATCTCAAAGGCTCCGGCAAGGACCAGGTTAGTTGGATTTGAGGAGACGAGGATAGCCGATGATATATTGGCAACGGCGAATTGGGTGTGAATCCAGGCTCTAGGGTCTTTGATGTTCTTGGACACGCGGGTCATGTAGGCAAGGAAGGCGGTGCCGGACAAGATGATGGGATCGTTGCCGACAAAGCTGCCGAGGGCGAAGAAGAAGACGTAGAGGTAGAAGAACAGCTTCTGGCCACCCTCGCCACCCCACTGCAAGACCTTGAAAGCCAGGAACCTGATGAGGCCAGAGGCGTCTATGGAGATGGCGATGTAAGCCAGGGTGATGAAGAAGATCATGATGTCGAGAGGATTGATGTTGTCGGCGCCAATGGTCCCATCGTGAACTTCCTGCCGGCCGATTGCGGAGATGGCCAGCAGAAAGAGGTCGGCGATCAGGGGAGCGGTGATGTAGTTGAAGGGAAAGTCGAAGCGCACGAATTTCCTGGTGCATTTTTCATGGTCGCAGGCAGAGCCATGATGTGGCTGAGGTGAAGTTATGCGACTCGCGCTCAGTGTGTCCAACATGGAGTTTACTAGAGGCTTCGGGACGTAAATAGGGAGGTGAAACGGAAATAAAACAATAATGTCTGCGTCTAGTCAGAAGATACATCACAGTGCCCTGTAAACACACTCACTAGCGACGACAAAAGCAACCAGAGTCACAATGGATCGCCATTCCCTGATGGCGCTTGTGTCTAGAAGGTCGGACATGATGAGAACGAAGGAGATGCGACCTCGCTTCTATTCTTGCTCTCGGGTAGGTAGCGTCCTTCATACTATTATGGCAGCTCGAGATGTGATATTTTCGGCGTCAGCGAGCGGGGTGTGTTACATCGGTTGTGGAGATGGAAGCTTCCATGTCGATCCTATCCACCTCAGCCCGTCTACCTCCAGTACGTAGTGACGTTAGATACAAAGCTGACATGGTGTCTAGTTACATTGTCGAGGACGATAGGTAGGACATTGTACCTGGGTTCACACATCAAGGTTGTGTTGCAGCTACAGTACAGTCAGTCGGTAACTCCGAAGAGCCTTATTACTTGTGCTACGCCTCTCTGAGTCGCGAACGTCTAGCAATATATGCCACGCATTCTTGTGTACAGTACACCCCATGTCTCCTGCAGCCAGGTCTTCCCTCAAAGCAAGCCTCAAAGACTTTATCCTGCTGCCTAATGGCTTATCTGGCCTACCACACAGCCAGGACGCAAAGCCCGCCCTAAAATGAGGCGAGTCTCAGCTTTTCGCCCGGTGCATTAACAGACGTGGCTGTGCTGGTGGTGGTCAGCTGAGCCGAGACAATGAGAAGAAAAAGAAGGTGCCTAATTTGCCGTAGGAATGCAGTGTAGTAATTGTACTGTAGTCGAATGACTCTGCTGATGGACGTCTGAGTGACGTGCATTCAGCTCGCTGCTGGTGATCAAAAGCAACCAGCTCCCGCCTTCAAAGAGCCTCTGGGCCAAGACAATACAATGCTTCAGCACGCTTCCATCCACCCCGGTAGACAATTGCGCTGTAAAGAAGCCTGTGTATATCCACGAGCGACCAATCATGCCAGTATACCAAGATGCCGGCGATATCTATTTCCGCATTGCATAAACAGGCGCTCAGCATTTCTGATGATCCGCTGAAAGTCATCTGTGCTTGGCCAGTGTCAGGCCAATACGGCACAGGCACGAGAGTTCTGTAAGTCACGTAGCGTCCCCTCTGCTCCTTCGTATCAACCTCTGCTGGCAAGCCGCTAATTCTTCATTCTCTCTTTTAGTTACTACGTCCTCATCGCGACTTGTCTTCTTGCCCGTGGGGAGGATTGGCTTGTGACGCCTTGTTTAGCGGCGGCCTTGGTGTTGCCGGCTGTTGCTGCTATTCACAGCATCGTTCTCGTTGTAATGCATAATCCCAGTGAGCCGTGACTTGATGCAATTAGGTCTACAAACCCGTTGCTAACATTCCGAGATGCCGTGGATATGGACATTTTTGGTGCATTTCAGCTGTGTGCTATTGGTATACTTGCTGCCCCAGTGACGGTGATGCTATCTCGAACCTACTTTAATGATCCTGGAAGAAATACCATCTTTGCCTGGACTTTCCTTCTGCTCGTTGGTGAGTTCCGCATATCAGGTCGAAAGGCGCCCTTCTAATACAATACCCCCAGGACTACTATGCATGACCATCGAGTTTTATCGAATCCAGACGACTGACTGCACATTGAGCAGCTCTGGCATCCCTGTCTCTTCAAACGCCGCCGAGTTTCCATATATAGAGGGAAATAATTGCGACCTCATCTGCTCGGTTCGAGACGGTCCGTCTTCGCTCTTGCGAGGCGGTTCGGCCAACAACATCTATGTCGTCCCTGCGCCAGACAAGCTCACATTCGGCACAGCCACTCTGCTTGCTGCCGCATGCTCGGTCCACGCGACTCTCTGCCTCATATTGATGCGGCATAAAGTACTGACGTTCAATTGGAAAACCCTGTTTGGCGGTCAGGATCAACAGGATAGCGGCGAGAAGGCCAATCCTGTTGACACGAGCGACTCCGACAAAAGCCCTATGAAAACAGTCAATGAAACAATCGGATACTTTCTCAAGATACTTGCAGTTCCCGTATTTGGAGGCGCTGGTCTTGCTATTCTCATCATTGGGGAAATCAACTTCTTCAGTCCCCAAGTCAACTACCAAACCGAGCCGATGGCTAACGTCGGTAAGCTCATAACCACCATCTAACCCACCACATGTACTTGCTAACATGCGCTGGGCACCTCAAGGCCAATGGGCCCCTGTTGCAGGCACATCTCTAGTCATGCTGGGTTCTCTTTACCTACTCTTAGCTAAACACGCCAAAGAAGACTTGGAAGAGCCACCCGCTCATCAATGCGAATGCTGGCTTCCCCCTTCCAACCAAGATCAAAGCCAAGAAAGAATGCGCCACTCTGAAGACAACGTATCGTCTCATAGTCACCGTGGACATGGAAGCACTTCCCACACTATGCTTAATCCTTCGGCTGAAGGCATTCATGTGTCTGCATCACAAGACGAACATTCGACACGCTCTTCACTTTCTTTCTGTACCCAGGACGCACCCAGTCCGGTTGAGACTCCGCTCCCCAAACGGGGACTGAATCGAAGAAAGTTTGAAAACACCATTCGTAAGTTTGGCGAATTTCTCGGCACCCCAGCTGAGGACTTTATCACTCAGCCAAGAAACCAAAACCCATTGTCTGTCGATGCCCCGGCAGTTCCTGGAGAGGCACTACGTAATCCACGCTGGCATGGGATCGAGAGTGAACGTGTCCAGCACCAAGTGGAAGAGAACACCCCTCCGCGCTCCAGAGCCGGTAGCTCTGCTAGCAGCAATGCCTCCAGCCAGGACGTGACTCGTTCTTTAACAATGCCAACATTCCCACAGTTAGTTGCGGTGCCAGCGGTCCCGTGCGGTACTTCATCCAGGGCAAGGTCGGTGTCTTTGGATCCTAAAGCCTTGGTCGCATCTCCCTATAGACAAACATAGTTGCAAGCTCTCCTGTCACTTGAGCAATTGATTGCCTGTATATATCCTCTGCGTTAATGTCCCAACGTTTTCTTTTCCTTGATTGGAATTATACAGTTTAACCTTGAAACTAACCTGGGATCTACATGAAGAGTCCCCTCGCTGAACATCCTGACAATTTATCACATGGACCTCGGTCAAGCTAACGGGTTGGCATTTCCCCTCACGTACTTAAAAGCGCAGACTCCTCTTCGCGTACATATGCGATTTGCAAATCAACCAATTGACAAAACAATGGTACTGGATAATACCCAGCCCGAGGGTGACAACCCAATCGGTGAAGTCGTCGTAGAGTTCCTCGGCGAGCAAACAGCCGACAACAGCGCCAGCCGTCGCGACTTGGGATTTACGGGCCAGCTTCAGGGCAAGTGGTACGCTGTTTATGGCGACACTCTCTGGTGCGATACGGGAGTTACAGACGCCGCCCAGGACACGGAAGGATTCCATGGCATGGTACGGAATTCTCTGTCGGCCTTAACAGATGACCCCCTTGTGGTACACGACCTACATCTCAACCAAGACGAACCGGTTCCGCACCAACAACAGTTGGTTCCCTTCAACGAGGCCTGGGGCGAAACCAACACCTTTGGTTTTGGAGGCACGAGCATCGTGGAGACGGATGCCTCTACAGCGACGGGAGCTCTCTATTACCTCGTGGTAAGCTGATGCCCATCTCCACGAAGCGAAGCGTGAATCTCGTATCTCATATGAACTGCCCAGAACGACGCGGAGCACTACAAGGGAGCCGGTATCGCCCGACTGGAGACGGTGGATGGTGTGCCTACCGTCACCCAGCGCATGGGCGAGGCAGGCTGGTGGTGGGATGGCGACCGCTTCGCAAAATATGGCGATATTGCGGCCTATCGCGATGTCAACAGTGATTTCATCTATGTGCTCGGCCGCCCACCAAACAGCATCTGCGAGTGGCCTTCCAATCAATACGTGTATCAAGCCCGAGTGCGTGCAACAGATGCATTCGATCTCAGCAAGTACGAGTACTGGTGGGGACGAGACCAAGGCTGGAAGGAGGAAATGCTCACAGACTTTAACTGCGAAACAGCGATTATGTGGGGAGTCGGCCAGGGCCAGATTGTCTACAACGAGCACTTTGGGGCATACATCTATGTCTATCTTGATCTTGGTGAGTCCTGTGAATCTTGGCCAGTATACCATTTTAGGCTGCACTAACCAGTCAACCGTGTCAAAGGAGGAACTGTTTGTCTTCGCACAGCCCCAAATGCAGAGGGGCCGTGGACGGATAACAAGGAGATCTTCAAAGCGGAACCTATCGATGGTGGGCTGGTGTATGCTGGTATAGCATATCCGCATCTGGATGAAACGGGCAAGACATTGACGATCGGGTTTACAAACAACAACCATATCCAGGTGATCAAGGTGACGTTTTAAGGAGACACGAGCGGACTGTCGATGGGATTTTGATCAAGCAAACAAGTAGTTTATATACAGATAGTGTTGGGAAGTTGTATATTCACCTTGTATTATACGAGATATGAACAATGCAGCCGGGCTTGAATATGCGCGCCACCCAACTATGCACGCCACAACAAGGGCATTTGGTTAGAATGTACCTCCGCATTCCTATAGAAACTTTGTTTTCATTCCAAGGTTGCCTGTTACGTAGATAAATGATAAATAAGACATTCCTCGGCCGACTCGGTTGATAGCGTGGTAGCCCCCATGTCCCTCGAGGATTTTGTCTCATCCTTTCTCGGCCGGCTCGGCCGACAGCTATGGGGGTTTTCATGCCACAGCACGCCTACGACTCCCACTTCCGCCAGCATATATATTCCCTCAAATTCCGTCTCATGAGTCCAAAACTGAAGGCTCTGCCAAAATTGTAACCTGTTTATTTCTCACCCTTTATCTTCAATCACTACCACCAAAGTTCCTGCTTCCTTTGACGTCATGAAAGTCCTCATCGTTGGCGCCAGCGGAATGGTTGGAGGCGAAGTCCTCACTCATTGTCTCGCTCACTCAAGCATATCTAGCGTCGTCGCATTTGTGCGTCGTGATCTACCCTCTGGTGTCTCTGACCATCCGAAGCTTGAGTGTGTCCTGGTCAAGGATTTCTCAAACTGGCCGCAGCATGCTTTACAGGCACACGCAGACGCTGCGGCCATGCTCTGGTAGGTTTTCTACAGAAAATAAACGTCAGATAGATCCCAAATGCTCTCCGCTAACTGGCTGCCCCCAGGAATATGGGAACATACGATATGAATGGAAACCGTGCTGTCGATCTGGAGTATCCCCTCGCGTTTATGGAAGAGATGGCACGTGTGTTACAAACGGAACCAAGAAAATTTCCATTCAAATATGTTCATCTAAGCGGTACGTTTGTACGCCAAGACCAAGAAAAGAAACTATGGTTTCTTGAACAATCGCGAAAGCTCAAGGTACGGTCCAAACCATCACAAATCTTGCAGATCTGACTTTAGGCTAGGGCGTGCTTGAGTCAAGAGCCCTTGCGTTTGCAGAGAGCCATGCGAACATCTGGAAGACCTCCATCGTTAAGCCAGGGCTTATTGTGAGTAAGAACGTGGTCTTTCCCACCATCGTTGCTGGCGTGTTAGGCGAGAACTTGTCCATCCGGGTTGAAGAGTTGGGCGCTTTTATGACCTACCTTGCCGTTGATGGCGAAGGAGAGGACTCGACCATTGAAAACACGGGATTGACGAGAAAAGGGAAGGAGTTATTGGACATGGAGACGAGCCTATCTAAGTAGTGGTGGGGGTTAAGGGTGATTGATTTATCATCAGTCGTCTGGATCTATATAACATGATATTTGTGGCTTCATACAAGAGAAGCCGACATCTTCGCTGCAAACAACAGCCTGATATGGTGTGCGGCTGGACTTTGTAGGTCCAGCGCTGGTTGAATCGAAGATAAGATGATGTCCCCCATCTCAGATTTGGGAGCAGACAAAGTGCTTTCAAGGTCAATCTCAACATCGGATATCGTCTCGAATGATAAAGGGGTATCGGGATCAGAGGGGTTACTCCCCGTGGACCAAGCATTCTCCGGATTGGCAATAAAGCTCCTGAGCAAAGTGGAGAGAATCTCGGCGCTCTGCCTTGCCACATGTTCTCTGCCGCACGCCTTCCCAGAGGTTTCGAACGAGTCAATGACCTGCTCAAGCAAGGCTTGGTCCGAATCGTATCTGGAAGTCATCAAGGGCATCTTGTGATGTCTGAGCTGTACTTTGGCAAGAAGAAGTACCACGGCAGCTACAAAAACGGAATGCTCAACGGTTCTGCAGCGCGATAGATGATCTTTGGCGTGTTGTAGTCCAAGGTACCGATGAAGCGTGATCCTGGATGCCTCCATACAGTATTCGAGGCTATCCAAGAAGCCACCCAGAGGCTTTCCAAAAGCGATGGGCATGTGTGCAAAGGTTCGTGCCTGGTAGAACCACAGCTGGCATATGAGGCGGTTGGGTTCTTTGGCCGAATCGAGGGATCGGCCCAAGCTGAAAGACGGAGCTCTCCACCAAGAAGCAGGCATCGAGTCTTGCAGACCATTCAACGCCTCGTCTACCTCTCGGAGGATGTTTAGGTCTTGGTAAAGACCAACGGCGTTCCTTTGTGCGATGCGTGCGACAATGAGACAAATCTGACGCTGGACGTTTGCATCTCCATCAGCAAGCGGGTCGTTCCAGGTCTCATCATCAGGACCAAAAGGTGCGATGCCGAGCCCAGGCTCAAGCCCAAGTAAAAGACTACAATAACAGTCGCCACAGACGGCCGAAAGCCAAAGACGTCGGCGAAGAGCTATGTCGTTATGAGTGGAACGGCGTCCCGAGAGGGAAAAGCTATTCTGGAGCCCTTTTAGCCTAGCAACATCGAGAAGTCTTCTTAGGGTTATCCAAGCCTTTCGGAGTGCGCCGTCGTTGAGCTGAATCGTGCTTAGCAGAGTCAAACATTCGACACCGTCCAACGAGCAGTCTTCGTCTTCGTAGGATAGACTGAAAATCTTGACTCGTTCGACAATCAGCTCCCTAGCTCTTTCGACGCTTTGAGATTCTAGAGATTGGAAATCAAAGGTCGCCGGGAGCTGCTGCATGTATAGCGCAAATAAGAGCAACGTTTTAGCTACATGGATGGCACTGCCTCTGGAGATGCCAGTAATATCCAGGAGCCGACCTGTGTCGCTGGGATTCAGAACTGTCCCGGGAGGGGTCTCCGCGCCCCAGAGCCAAGCAGTAGTGTTTGTAACGATAGTAACTGCGTCTTGCGCAGAGGGTAAAAGGGCTACAAGGGACTGCTTGGCATCCTGCGTATGTGTATGTTGGGGCAAAATGAGGCCCTGGTCATTGCCGGGAGAAAGGAGCCCATCGGCGGTTGACTGAAGCAACTGCAAGCTGTAAGTAACTAAGCCATTTGTGGGAGCAAAATTGGAGGAGTTTACAAAATCATCCCAGAGAGAAGAGGGAATCATAGGCTCGAATTCGGACGAACCCCCGACCGGGCGGGATAGCTGCTGAGCCTCGACCAGGCTCTTTAAGAGTAATTCAATGCGCTCCAGCCTTGTCTCTTGCTCCGGCTTGTCCAAGTAAGCGGAAGGGCCTATATCATTCACGTCGGTCTCTGGCGGTTGAAGACTGCAGCGCGTCCCAGTCTTTACGCACTCAGCGCAAGTTTCCACGTTGCCATCTGTGAGCTGGCACTTGACTTTGCGCTTTCTACCTTGTCGCGACGTGTTAGCCCAGGATAAACATACGATATCAGGTGCCCACGCGTACATGGATAGCAGCTTCGGGTGCTCCGCCGCAAGCGCTTGCGG
>JABEYC010000605.1:0-10770 GCA_013266195.1 Fusarium zealandicum | reverse complement strand
GGTGGGTGTACTGGATAGTACGGAGCAGGCTGGTAGCCCGCTTGGCGGCCTAGAAACGACGACTGTGAGCTTTTTGTGACTCGATTGCGTCGCTTGCATGAGAGGCGCAACTCAACGCTTCCTCATGAAGTTATCACGTACGTTGGGAATGGCTCTCACGGGGGACACCATGGCGTAGATGATGTCGCCAACTCAGTCACAGAAGAGTATGGTATAAGAGAAAGTGATGCCAAGAGCAGATACAAGACTCGAGGATAACAATGGATGAGGATCGAGTCGAACAGAGGCCCCCGAGTTCGGCAGCTCCTCCAATTGAAGCTGTAGCAACGGCAAGAATTGGCTATTGTGTAAACAGAACCTCGGATGGCGGACGCAAGACCGTCAATTGCGGGGTGAATGCGGCGCCGATCTGGGGGCCGATGATGGATGGGGTTTAAGCTGTGAGGGGAAAGCGGATCTAGAGTCTAAGTTAGGCGCGGAATAGCTCGCCCTTTGTCGTGTTTCCATGACGATATGTTGATATTGATTGGTCTCTTTGTATGAACTGTAGCAACTGTAGGTGTCTTCTGTCACCGTTATTCATCACCATGTTGAAAATTGCCTAAATCGGTAACCCGACCCTGATGCCGATACAGGCTATAACGGATACGACGGACAAGCAACGGTCCGACTCTTTCCATCGTCTTTGTTTTTCTGTGCCCGCTCCATCTCCAACTTGATTCATTACATGTATCACCTGGTTCACGTCCGTTCTAGCTCTTGACCCTGTATCAAGCATCCATACCTACTAGTAGGTACATAGGCACCTACATGGTACCAAGTTGCTGCAGAATGCGATGGATGCGCATCAGGCATCCATATATCTTCAGCAAGTAACAATGCGAGATAACACATTTAACCGGTCTGACTCAGCGATAACGCATTTCAAAGTCGTCAACACTTGCGTATACAGGTACTAGCATATATATATGTTAATGCGACGAGATATTGAAATACCTTGTGAAGAGATCCATCACATTTGCCTCATCAATACCTACCTTCATCTTGTCAAGATACAGGAGTATAGTCACAATGTCGCAGCCCACAGCTCATAACGGCAGAGCCCGTCTTCGCGATATTCTCCCTCAGCTTCAGCTGGGCAGATGGCCAACGGGCCCTCTAAACTCCATCACTGATGTTCCCGGGGTGCTCGTTCACACTCAATCTATCAGTCCCGATGCCAACATCAACACCGGTGTCACAACCATCCTGCCTCGGTCAGACTGGGCCAAGTACTCATCTCATGCCGGAATCTTCAGCTTCAACGGCTGCGGTGTAATGACTGGCTCCCAATGGATCGAAGAGACGGGTTTGCTCACCTCCCCTATTATACTTACCAGCTCATCCGCCATCGGTGATGCCTACCGAGGTGTACTCGACTATGCAGTCCGCTACCACACCAATGACGAGGGCGAAATGGATCTGTTTACCCTTCCTGTTGTTGCGGAGACGTATGACGGCTACCTGAGTGATCAGAGCAGCTTTGCAGTGGCACCTGAACACATCGTTACTGGGATCTTGAATGCGAACTCTGAGAGCGTTCCCGAAGGAAATACTGGTGGCGGCACGGGGATGATATGCCACCGGTTCAAGGGCGGGACGGGATCAAGTAGTCGAGCCGTGCAAGGCTTTGACGTTGATGGGGCCCCCAAGGAGTACACAGTGGGCGTGCTCGTTCAAGCCAACTACGGCTCCCCAGAGAATCTACACATCGGGGGCGTTCCCGTTGGCCGCATCATCAAGTCGCAACAGACCGCTGAAGAAGCGAGACCGTCGAGAGGCGAAGATATCCCGGCCAGAGAGCCTCGAAAAGATGGCAGCATCATCATCATCATCGCGACAGACGTCCCTCTGCTTCCTATTCAGCTGCAGCGCGTCGCCAAACGGGCCACAGTCGGGCTCGCCAAGGTCGGTGGCTACGGGAACAACTCATCAGGCGACATCTTTCTGGCATTTTCAACCGCAGCCAAGATTGGTAGCCCAGATTTCTCTATTGGGAACGGGCCCGTCATGGACCCATACCGACCTCTGCCACGGGGAGTAGAGATGCTCGATAACGACTCCATCAATGGCGTCTTTGAGGCTGCGGCTGATGCGACGGAAGAGGCCATCTATAATGCTATTTGCATGGCAGAGTCGACGACTGGATTCAAGGGGAGGATTGTTGAGGCCCTGGACCTGGAAAAGGTGAAGGATATAGTTGGGAAACGCATCTGAGGTGTTGTAGAGAGCTGAGGTGTGGAGATATGACAGCTGGACATTGGTTCGATCTAGGCTTACGCTGGCAAACGGATGGGGCAGCTTTAATACGGCAATACAATGTGACACAAATCTCTGATGAATTTCATTGTAAAGAGAATGTAAAGTCATCTTGTCGGAGAGAAGGATAACAGTCATAGCCACCGCCACGATATGAATGAAGAGATGGATCGAGTCGCACGTGCTAGAGGTGCCTGACCTCATCATGTGGCTTGTGACAGGCGAGCAGCCACACCCGAGCTAAGATCCAAGCTGCAGTGGAGCGGGAGGCAGGTACAGCCAGGCAGGTGCCCGAAACCAACCCACATCGAAATAGGGAACCTCCAGCCACAATCATTGACCTCGACGACTTGTCCTCGAATCCGCGTCACAACTTGGAGCGTCCAACCTCGAGCGCATCGCCTCATCCCACGTCAACGCGACGTTTCCCGCGCATTCATTCATTCACCTGATCGAACCATCTTCTGCAATACGGAAACCACCCGTCTCACCTCGCCGCTGCCCGAACAAACATGCTTCCGCGCTCCTCATTCGTCGCCCCTGCGTGATCTTCTTCCTCGCCGTTCCTCATGGACCGCGCAAATGGGGGCGGCCCCGGCGTGGCTGCAGCTGCCAGCAGGGCAGAGCGCTTCGAGGACGAGAAGCGCCGCATTATAGACTGCTGCTTCAATAAGAAGGATGCTGATGGCTCCTGTAAGTGCTGTCATTGCCGACCTCGCCTAGGCAAGCTCCGTGCTCAGTCCGCGAGCCCATTACCCTTTCGTCAACCATTCGGTGCTGCCAGGATATCCCGAATCAACAATACCACACAAGAATGTAGAGCAATCGACTGACAGGTCCTCCTAGTCCTTGAAACATACATCACCCATATCCGCATCACGGAATACTCTTCCCATCCAACGACCCCTCCTCCACCTCAAGCGCGGACTCCCGATGCTCAGAAGCCCCGAATCATCATTGTAGCTGTGCGCAAGTCGGGACGTGTTCGCATGCACAAGTCAAAGGAGAACGCCAATGGCTCATTTTCCGTCGGCAAGACGTGGAACCTTGACGATCTATCGCGCATCGAGTCCTACACTGGTCCCGAGGCAAGCCCCAACTATCGCGACTGGGCTGGCGACACCGGTTTTCAAGTCACCCTGGGCAAGCCTTACTTCTGGCAAGCTCAGACGGACAAGGAGAAGAAGTTCTTCATCGCCAGTCTTATCAAGATCTATGGAAAATATACTGGTGGCAAGACTCCAGAACTCTCAGGGTTCGAGCAGAGGGAGTATGATCAGGTTCTGGGAGCAACAAGGCGGCCGACTACTAGCGGATCTCGGCCTCCTCCGCCTCAACAGCCTGAGCAAATCCCCGGCCAGTCAGCAAGCTCCTCACCCGCCCCGCGCCCTATTCACCCGGCGCATCCAGCACATCAAGGGCAGCACATGCCTCCGGGACATCTAGCAGGGCCTCCTCAGGACGTCCCTCGCTTTAGAACACCACCGATCCGCCCGCCCCCGAACATTACGAACTCACCAGCTGGTAGCTTTGATTCGAGTGTCTCGAAGGATAGGCAGCCACCTCCGCCGCGATGGATGGCCCAAGGAAACAAGAGCCAGGATTCATTTGCCAACTCGCTGGCTGCCAGGAGTGACGATGCTTCGAGCTTACCGCCGCGCTCTCGCAATGGCATGACAGGCCCTGGTTCTTTCGGGAGGTTTGGAGAGCCTCCTGATGCACGAACACCATCTGTCCTGACCCCCCCACAACCTCAGCCTTCGCCAAAGGCGCAACCACCACCACATGCCCAGGCTCATTCCCAACCTGTCCCTTCGCCCCTACAGCTTGATAGACCACCTCCTGAGAGGCGCAGGCCACCAATGGACCCGACACGTCCTCACGACCCGGCTCGTCCCCATGATCGGGACCTGGTCCCACAACCTCTGATTAGCCCTGGGATGAAAGAGCCAATGGCTCCTCCTCCTCGTAGCACCGAACGAAGCGTTCCAAGAATGGATACTTCAAGCCAAAAGTCGGCGAGTAGCTCTTTTGCTGGGAGCTTTAGAGATCGAGACATCCCGCCGCCGGTAGGGCGTACGCCAGACTTACCCAAGTACGAGCCGAGCCAAGTACCTTCATCTCTTAGACCAGGGTCCTCGAACTCGTTACCAAGAGCACCGAGTGTGGTACCGTCGCCTTCTCCTGCTCCTACCTTTGAAACAGCACCGAATTCGCCCCCCGAACTTCCGGTCCAGCCTGCTGTTGAGCCTCCTCCTCCCGACCCTCCAGCTGAACAGACTGCAGAGCCGTCCAACGAAGGACCTAGACAGGCGCCACCTAAGCCACAAGACTCGAGACCTGGCTTGGGCCCCATGATCAGAGGTAAGAAGTCCAGAGGCGAGATAGCTGGTGCTTTCTGGAAGGCCGCTTCCGCTGCGACTGCTGCGACTGCTTTCAAACCTAGGCCCGGCGGTGCTGGAGAGCGCTTGCGGCAAGCCAAGGCCAAAATAGATGAAGGCCCGGACGGCATCACCAGCGTTATCCCTGCGCCACCTCGACCCCCGTCGAGGGGTAGGGAGGACTCTTTCGAACAACCTACGCCCTCGGAGGAAGCCAAGCCGTCCGTAGAAGCTAAACCTGCGCAAGCACCCACTACTTTGGAACAACCCCAGTCCACGGAGCGGTCCAAATCTGTTGATCGCAGCTCTCTCGTCCCTGAAGTCAAAGTTACTGTCCCAACAAGCCGTCCGAGCAGCTCCTATGGTGCTCCGCAGGAGGTCAAGAAGCCCAAGCAACCCGAAAAGAAGGAACCCCGTCGCTCTGTGGCAGCGGGCAACGATATGAAATATCTCCAAACTTTGGGCATTAACCCTTCGATCCTGGATGAAAGGAGCGAGGAGTTCGGTCAATGGCTCGATTACTTTGGCTGGATTCCCGGAGAACAGATGCGAACACGGAATGTGGAAGAGATGAAGGCCGACCTCGAGCGCGAACTCAACAAGGCTCAGGCTGGCGGCTGGCTTGCTCGCTTCCGCGAAGAAGACGAACGCGTTGATGCCATCAAGCTAGGACTGGACGTTGCGATGGCTGAGTGTGAGGAACTGGACAATTTGCTCACACTCTATTCAGTTGAGCTTTCGGTGAGTACTTTGATAATAGTGCTCGTGGCACTGCTAACATGCGATAGACGTTATCGGAGGATATTGCCTACATTGAGGCTCAAGGCCAGGGTCTTCAAGTGCAAACAGCGAACCAGAAACTTCTCAAAAAGGAGCTCGAGTCTCTACTTGAGACATGTGCCATCACTTCGAGCGAGCTTGAAGCACTCAAGCTGGCGCCCCTCGACAACATTCGTGGCTTGGAGGATGTTGAGGCCTCCATGGTCACCCTTTACAAGGCCATGATGAAGATCGACCCCACCCGCAGCGGCGCTGACCCTGACCAGATGGATGTCACCGCAGACACGGACAATGCTCATGGACTCAACCCCGATTTCAAACAGATGCGAATCGTTCAGGAGAAGAAGCAGATTTACGACCAAGAAAGTGCATCTTTCATGCAGAAATTCGTCGACTTCATGTCACGCCAGTTTGACGAGGCCTTTAAAGAGACCAAGCTAGCTATGGAAGGAGCTTTGTCCCGAAAGGTGGACTCGTCGCATCACGATCTTGGCCGGGACACTCTGTGGAAGTACAGCCCTCTGATGCTATACGCCCGCGACATGGACATGACACAGTGGGATCGGGCGCTTTCAACCTACCAGGACAAGAGCCAGCCTGTGTATCGGGTCGAGTTCCAGTCTGTAGTCGGTGTCTGGCGTAAGAACGCTAGGAAGCTGACTGGGGAGGAGGCTGAACTGCTCTTCTCAACGCCAGTCGAGAAGCACCAAGATGGCGGCGTGGCAACTACCGCCAGAAAGTTGACAGTGAAGCGTAGTCAGACGCTGGCTCGGGCACTCCGGTCACCGCGGGAAGATGGCGGCGGCAAAAACAAGGTAGACAAGCAAACAGGCGAAGGCCGGGACCTACCATACGAAGTCTTCGCAGGAGTCCTTGACGATCTACTCCCATTGATCCAGATGGAGCAAAATTTTATCGTCGATTTCTTCCACGCAACAACACTCGAGCATATGGACTTCCCTGACTCTGTCGCCGCCAGGCCACCACGAGACCGCCGAGGGGGTGATCTCAGACGGCCTCGACTAATGGAGCCTGATCGAGAGTTGGCTAGACGCATCTTACGCTCGATGGAGTTCATATTTACGTTCTTGGAGTCAGAGTTACTGCGGCTCATGGAGTGGGTGGTCGGTCAGGATCCTCTGTAAGCTGGGACACCATTGTTTGCCGTTGATGAATATGCTAACCTTTTTGTAGACAAGGCATCGGAGTCTTGGCGACTCTGGAGAAGAAGTCGGCTGAGATTGGCCAGTCTAATCAAGAGTATCTCAACACCATGCTACAGAAGCTCCATGGCCATCTGGAGGTGCGATTTAAGAAATTTGTCGATGAGCAGATCCGAGCCATTGAAGAGACCAAGGTCAAGATTAGCAAGCGAAAGGGCGTCATCTCATTCATCCGCGTCTTCCCTGCCTTCTCGGCTGCCGTCGAGAACATGCTCGCGGGCGTTGATGCCAATCTGGCAGCTCGGGGTACTATCGACCGAGAGTACGACCGGCTGCTCAAGACCATGTTTGACTCGCTCATGGTGATTGCACGGGAGAACCCTGCGGTCAGTGCGACGAGCGGCTCTGTAGACCCCGAAGACAAGGAGGCTCTCAACTTCCATATCCTCTTGATTGAGAACATGAACCACTTTACAGAAGAGACGGATACTCGGGGATTAGATATTCTTGAGGAGTGGAAGGAGCAGGCTAATGCCACGTACCAAGAGCACATGAATCTATATCTGGACGCGGTTATGCGACGGCCGCTCGGCAAGGTGCTGGAGCACCTCGAGAACATGGAGGCTCAGCTGCAAGCAGGAAAGTCACCTGGGATGATCGCCGCACAGCCGTCGAACAGCAAGACGGTTTTCAACAAGGTGCTGGGCAGCTACGACTCCAAAAAAATCCGCAAGGGCATTGAGGCACTACGCGAGCGTGTCGAGAAGCACTTTGGCGATGCCGACGACCCTGCTCTGAGCCGAGGCTTGGTATCCAAGGTGTTGGCAGAGGGTGAGCGATTCTACGAAGACGTGGAGAGGAGGATTGGTGATGTGACGACCAACGTATACGGTGGTGACGTGCTATTTGAGTGGCCACGAGCTGACGTCAAGTCGGCTTTCCGATGATGTGTTTGAGACGGAGAGTGGACGGAGGAACGATCAGACGAACCTGTACCAGTAAACTACTATATTAGCCTGCTTGATCAACCATGGGAAGTATATGAGGCGCGATGTTTTGCAGTATATCGGGGACGCGAACGGCGTCTGGTGGATAATCCTCATTATATCTCTATACCTTGAAGATTACAAATTTTGACTTGTCCTTAAGCTGAAGTTGTGGTTTGCGACGTCATACTCATAATTCCATTGCCCAAGATATCGTATTACCTTGACGTGCTAATTATAGCACTGACAGCAGTCAAGACGCGTTCGTTGGGGAGGAGGTTGTTCAAACGGACCTGCCACTTTACGCGACGCGTCGCGGCCTGGACCCTTCACGTACAGGGAAGGCACGCCACTTAACGCCCTCGAGACTCCACTCATCATCAACCTCGAGCAAGCTGCTTCTAGGCCTGCCATATACGGTTTCCTCAACCACAAACGACATATCGACTATCAGATGCTATTATACTTGAATTCTACCCTCTCAAGAGTAGATCAAGTCTATTGATCGAACTCGACCCGACGAAAGGTGCCCCAAAATGACGCCAAAGACCCGTTCAGGCGGTGTCCCGCCCCCCAGTCGCGTCTATCACTCGACGCCGGCACAACAGCAAGCCCAGTTTCCACCTCGTAAGAAGATTGTGCGAACATACGGCAAGCAGAATCGAAAAAAACAGGCCGAAACGAGCATGAGATCATTACGGCAGCAGACCTTGACGCAGATCGATTTCGTGTCGAGCTTTGACGGCGAGCAGGACCCGATCGTGCTGAGTGATAGCGAAGAGGACGAAATGATCCTTGAGAAAGACGAGACGGGAAACCAAAAGAGAGACGGGAATACACGGGATGATATCGACGACACAGAACAAGAGGATGACGAGGAAGAGCAAGTACCTGTCCCGAGCGGGCGGAAACGAAGGGCGACGTCCAAGAAGGCATCAACCAAGAACGAGCGGGGCAAGCGACGACGGACTGCGGGCAGCGACACGGAAAATGAACCCAAGACTACGAAAGCGAAGCGATCGAATCGACGAAAGACCACGGGAGACGCACCTAGCTCGAGCTACCATACACAGACCTTGACCCAGTTCCTCGGCCGCGGCACACCTCACGCCCACTACATCAAAGATTCGGAGGATGAAGACGGAGAAGATGGTTTTCAGCAGTGGCTTGGTGATCCTACAAGTCCCAGCCCACAGCACGTTCGACGTCTCAAGTCCATCTCGCCCATTAAGAACCGGCAGCTGGCACCCGCCTCAAAGACACGGCAACCAGAGGAGCCGGTCCGTGAAGAATCCATGATTCCACAGACACCGCGGAAGCGCGCCAAGTCCGTCGAGATCCCTTCTTCGAGTCAACTGTCTGCGCCGCCAAGCATGTCTACGCCGGCCAGTCTCATGCTGGATCGTTACGGGCCGCCTGATCGAGCAGATCCCTCGCCGGTGAAGGGCAAGACATCGTCACCCGCCATCCGATCGCCGCTTAAACAACTGACTGGGAAGCCGCGTAACGCCACGACACCTCGTCGTCACGAGCGCATTATACAGGACTCGTATGCTACTGAGAGCTGGGGTTCGGTTGGCCGTACCCCCTTGCGAGAACTGCCTGTGGATTCACCAAACAAAACTCCAAAGGGGACTCTCGAGCCACTAGACACCTCATCAGCCTTGGATGAGATGGAAACGCCTACTAAGCCCAGGCACAGAGGTGAAAGCACCGAACTTGGCGGGAGCCAGAAGGCCAAGGCAGCAAGCCCTACACCAAAGATGAAGAGGGTATCTCCGGGAAGTGGAAAGAAGCGAGTCCTTCTTGAAATCCCAGACTCGGAAGACGAGGATAGTGAAGACTTTGGCGACGACGAAGACGGAGGTTTCGTTGCTGGGCCCGAAACCCAATTTGTGATGAGTGAGATTGCTTCATCGGAAGAAGAAGCGGCCAAGGCGCCCACTCCTAAAGTTCTATTCGGCAAGAGTGTAAAACGACAAGCGTTGGCAGATGTCTCGTCGGCTGATTCTTCACTCTCGCTTCCTCGAGCATCACTATCTTCACCACCTCCTCCTCCTCCCAGCTCGCGACCTACTACGCTCCCTCCGCCCTCAACAACCCCAAAGGCTTCACGCGGTGCTGCCAAGCGCCTGCGCAGACCCATTCATCGACCTGCCCCGCCTACTCAGACTCAGCCTCTTGAATCCCAGCGTGTACCCCTTGCGTCTCTTCAGGCCCTTCCTCCCGCTTCCGCTCGCACCGACGTGCTCCTCTCACTTTCCGAAGACGCCCTCACCGATGTCATCGAGGGTTACCAGGTTGACCTCGTACTCCCCTTCAAAATCCCTGCTCAGGTCGTCAGGTTCTGGCTTTACGACGGCGAGCTGCTACGGTTTCTTGCCTGTGCGGAGCCCGGGCGTGTCACCGAAGGCCCAGCATTCCGCTACCATCTTACCCAAGTCTACGAACTTAACAATCCCGTCGAGGGAGACGACATGCGTGAAGAAGGTTGGATCGAAGGCGATATTGGTCGTTACGTCTATTTTCCACCCGCTGTCGTCGGTTCGCTGCTCTGGAACCTCCGACACGCCATCTTTAACGAAAACGACTCTGGAGACAACCCTTCTCAGTCACAAATCCTGGTCGACGACAACGATGAGAGCGGAAGAGTTGATCTCTTTACCAACTCATCACGGCCTCTTCCCAACGACAAGAATCCAGCACCCACGCCAAGCATGAGCGTCTCGCAGCAAGTCGAGGCTCAACTAAAGAGCGACATAGCCCATTCCACCCAGTTCCCTACCTCAGACGATATTCTCGTCCCCTCAACCCCCGAGGAGGAAAATACCAACAAGGAACACACGACTCCGCCGACGACCCACGTCCCCTCGTCTCCGACAACCATCAAACCCCCTCCCTCCCGCAGACCATCCTCGTACCGCGCCTCCCGTCCAGGCCCGAGCAGCACCCCCAGGCCCCGTGCCGTGCGGCCCTCCCAGGCGACGACCGTATCCCAAGCCTCGACGCCCGAGAAGCACTCGTCGTCGGTGCGCCGCCCTCACCTTCACTCGTCCAGCAGCATCGGCTTCCCCGAGGGCCTGCTCGACGATGACGACGCATCTCTACGTCTGCCGCCGGGGTTCGCGCCGGGCTCATCGCAGCTGCTGTCAAAGAGCCAGA
>JABEYC010000604.1:0-14932 GCA_013266195.1 Fusarium zealandicum | reverse complement strand
TGGTGGTGATGATGGTGATGGTGCTCGTGGACACCGCAGATCACGTCCAAGGTCGTGATAATGGGCCGTGCGTTCAACGGGATCTTGGTTAGCGGGATGATGGCGATGAAGATGCACATGATGATGGTCAATGCCTCGGGGTAGCCCGACGTTTTGAGCACGTTGGAAGTGATGGCATCGCGGATGCCATCACCAAACATTAGCAGGCCGATGATGGCCAGGCAAGTGTCTAGAACGTACTGAGACAGGTTAGGAGCGGAGGCCAGAGATTGATGGGGCTGATAACTTACAGAGAACGAGAACGTGATATTAACAGCTTTGGCCCATTTATAGGGATGACGCATATCGCGATAGATCTATCCCCTCTTAGTTCCGGGTTCATGTGAAAAGATGGGGAATACATACCGATGGAAAGACCGAGTGCGCACCCCACGGGCTGGCTAAGAGGCCATACGCAAGTGGTAGCGCAAGCCAGTTGGACGGGAAGAGGTACGTCGTCGCCGGCTCCCGCAAAGAACCAGGAGTGTGCGGCTTGCAGAAGCCATCAATGATGATGATTAGGACGACTGTTCACGGTAAGTTACTGACGATACATGCCAAACACAGGAGGGAAAAGGACGCACTGGAAAAGGTCGAGAAGATGCCCACGACACTAGTGTAGCTCAGGAGGCGCAGAGGTAAAGCATTGAGAACCAATATCAAACCAGCCGCAACAACCTTCCAGGCATTGACGCTGGCAAGACCCGGCAGCAGGAGGTTCAGCGAGTCGGCAAACAGAATAACAAGGGCAACGCAAGCACCCAGCAGCTCCAGAGTAAAGAGCGCCGAGACGACAACCCGAGCGCGAGGGCCAAACGAGACGTACGCCAAGTCCGAGTAGGTGATGAGGCTGGGATCATAGTCCATACACTTGGCCAGCAGCTTACCAGTATGCGACGTGACAGCTGCCGTCAGCGTGAGCATGGCCAACCCAGGAATCCATCCCGTCATCTGCAGAGCCAGGGGCAGACTGAGCAGTCCCACGCCGATAAGGGCGTTGATTGAGTTGAAGACGGACTGCGGGAGTGTGCTCTGGCCCTCAACGGCGAGCACCACCTTGTCACCCTGCTTGATCTCTTTAACGAGGATAGGTTGGTGTTCGCCATGAGCAGCATCATCAGCTTCTGCCTCCTCATCCGCAAGACCCCAGCCACTGCCCTCGCTGAACGATATACGGTGGCGCATGGTACTGTCCACGGTGCCGTAGGCCGAGGAGCTCCGTAACGAACCGTAGCTGCCAACAATGTCCGGAGCCGCGAGATGAGGTGGAACAGCAAAGATGCTAGACCGGCCCGAGGGCGATCCTATAGGCAATGCGCCAGCGCACTCGACATCCAGTAGCGGCTTGCTCTCCCCATCATGGGAAGCGTCCCTGGTCGGCCTGAGTGACGATCCAAGGACCGAGCTAGGCTCGCCGTTCGCCTGTGCAGACGACGATGCTTCTAGATGCTGGCGCAAGAGCCCTGTTTGCGACTGCGATGTACCTTCGACTTGACTCCGGCCGTACTGCAGGTTTTCCACCTCCTGGTCCGGCGCAAGGACGAAGCTCGGCCGACGAGGAATGATCTCGGGGAACGCTACGGCGCGTTGCCAGCTCCGGGCAAAAGATCGAAAGCTGTTTACGCCGCCAATGTCTGCCATTGCGGCAAGGCGGTGGGTGACGGAGGACCTGGACTAGTTTAGCTAGAAGAACCAATTGCTCAATATTTAGAGGGCACTGTACCGTCGTCGAGCCGTGAACCCTCCTCCCTCATGATCATGCTCGTCGCCATCTTCGTCGTCGATAAGAGCCTGCTCTTGTGCAAGGACGCTCGAAGTCACGCTTCCGGTAGGCGAAGGTCTACCATCGTACTCGTCCCAATTGGAAGGGTTCCGTGCCGGTGCCATTATACGCGTTTTACCGCCTTTTGTCTTTCGGTTATGTCGTTATTTCACCGTATCGTCGCGCCTACTCTGTCTCGAGACTTGGAGTATTTTCAAAGTCGTTCACGTCTGCCGAGTAATCCCACTCGCACAGACAAAGCCAAGTGCCGGGTGGCAAAAGGTCAGGAAAATTTGAACGGTTGGAGGGATGCGCCAATGCGACGAAGATAGTTATGCAACAATGGAGTGAGCATGTACACGGGCGGTCGACAGCAATGAGCCTGCAAATCCAAGGACAAGTCGAGGAAGGTGTAGAGTTGAAATTGACGAGACAGAAACTGACTAGGGCAGAGTCGGCACAAGGACAAGCGGCACTGGGATCAGATCTGGCGTAGCGGGCGCGCCGACAATTAAAAGTGAGGTAACCGACCTGACGCTTATCGCAGCCACGAATAGCTCGACAATGCCCGAGCCCGTGCAGACGATAGCCGATGGCAGGCTCTGCAAGGGAGGGACCAGCAGGGATCGTTGGTACAGAGATACAGAGATACAGCTGCCCAAGGCAGTTTGGTAACGCGGTTGACTGTACACTGCTAATCCCATCTCACGCGAGATGTTGGCCAAGCACTAGACATCACCGGCTTGTCTAGCCTGTCCTTGCCTGTTGGTGTTGCTTTGACAGCACCGTGGCGTGGACAGCGGGGGAATGTGATGCCACGATACCTAGGAGACCAGCAGATAGCTGACAGTTGTCTCGTTATCCCGTCGCCGGAGAACAGCGTCTGTCCACATCGTGAGACTCTCTCTGCAGACTGCAACTCATCTTGATAGTGACGCTTCGTAATACCCGCTTCAATGCGGACCAAGCATTCCCCCTGCTTCTTGCTTGCAGTTGTCCCGCCCAAAACCCCACTTGTAATTCAACTTGTCCGTCCGCCGTGGCCTTGTTTTAGGGTGGTAGCGTGGTGGAGACGAAGGTGAGCACGAGACCGGCTTGAGGCGAACAAGACGGTATTCGAGCGGACGATCATTGACCGTCGGTCTGCGCTGATGGAGGTGGTGTTGACGGGACCCGGCTTAACGAGTGAAAGTAGAGGTTGGGAGAGAAAAGAAAAGAAAAGAAGAAGAGATCGAGCTAGAGGAAACATCGCTAAGGGACTTTGCGCCTTTCACTTGCATTATTCGCTGCACGAGGTAAAACACCTTACCCACCCGCCACCATACCTGAAATTCAAGACTCATAATTGAAGAGGTAGGTAGATAGATTGACTTGGGCCATGAAGAAACATATTCCCGAATCAATTGCAGTGTCATATCTACTGTCAAATTTACTTAGCCATTGTATTCTCTCTGTTCTTTTCATCGACCTCGTCTTGTCTTCCATTGCTCAATCACTTCCCACCCGTTCAGATAAGCCTTATCTTATCTCCAAAAAGTTGAAACCCACGTCACATCTTCAACCTCCAACATCGACAACACCACTCATCCCACACGAAACCGACACGCCTGCGCAACAATGAATCCTCCACCATGACAGACAATACCGCCGCCATCATCACCACCACAGCCGACTCCCTAACCTCCCTCCTCGTTATCCTCGCCGCCTTCAACCACCGCCACCGGAACCAGCACTCGTCCTCCCACTGGTGGTCCTCCTTCTCCCTCGTCCGCCGCGCAGCCCGTCACCTCGCCACCGACCTAGTCTCCCACACGCCAAAGACAAAGAAGAAATCCAAGTCTGGCCATGCTGAGCGAATCCATCACCCAGCTCTGGCGCGCGCCAGCTGGATGACCCGCCATGTCGTCCCCCGCGCCTATGTGTAAGTCTACCTCTGTAATATTGATTCTAGATGTCTTGGTCAACATGCAACTGATCGCATGTTTCGCAGCGCTTTCTCTCAACTAGCTACCGACAACCAACATGCGCCTCTCGGTCTCCTCCTCCTCTCCGTCCTCGCCCGCATTAACCGCCTATTGTCCGACCTCGTCCCCGCCGACAACAACCCCGCCCATCCGCCTTTAGCTATCGTGAAACCAACACCTTCTGGTACTTCTACTCCTCAATTGTTCGACCCTACTGAGACTTCTGGTTCTGGAATGGACATGGGCGTTGCCGTCTCTCGCAATGAACTTGTCCCAAGACAAAAGTCGGCCACGCCACAGCTGATAACCAAATTAGCACCCAACTCGCATAAGCCTCCTCCAAAAGAGCTCAAGTCCAAGAAACTATCCAAAGATGCTGCCGAAAACTCTTCAATAGACATCAAGGAAAAACCAAAGAAGAAGAAGAAGAAGGCTGGTGACGCACTATCCAGTCTTTTTGGTTCGCTGTAGGTTCATGGACCGCTTTAGATACCCTGGGCATTCTCCTTTAGATATACCACTTCACGACGTAGTTTCGAACCTCGAACACGGCGTTTGGAGATGAAAAAAGGTTAAATCATTCATTATAAACACAAATTGCGCAAGTTAGAAAGCATCGAGCCGGCGAGTATCCTTACAAGGCCTCCACTGCCACCCTTTGTTTGTCCTATCCACAGTACAAGGAAAGGGTTGCTCCTCGTTTCCTCCGTCCTATGCGCCTCTGTCGCAAGATCTTCCCTCGTTCCGTTAGGACGAGCGTCTCGAGCGTCTTTGCCGTGTCCAATTCCCAAGAAACAAGAATAGTCATCACGGCTCCTCCAGGCACAAGCACCTGTTGGCCGCTTCCCATCAATAAAGGCGCCCGATAGTTCTTCCCAGTACAGCTTCTCCCGACGAGTATTTCTCATTTTATTGACCGTCCAAGTGCGCTTTTGTCGTAACCTTGTCGTTCCTCTGGCCCAGCATCTAAAAGGCGACCCACTGGGCCTCTTTACTTAGTCAGTACGGACGGTAAGACCAGATGCGAGCCTTCATGTCGCCCGATCCAGTAGCAAAGTAACTGCCCTGAGGGCTAGGCGCCACTGAAATGACAGAGTTCTTGTGTCCCTGTAGCATGAGCTGCGTCGTGCCCGTCCGGGGATCCCAGAACTGAACACCACGATCCTTGGATCCTGAGAGCACCCAGTTTGCGTCAGGGGTGAGAGCAACCGACAAGACAAAGTCGCGATGACCTTCAAACGTCTTGACACACTTGCCTCCCTTGGGGCCTGGCTGGCCTCCCTGACGAGGCGCGTTGAGCTCCCACATCTTGATGGTCCGATCTAGACTGCCAGATACGAGGTCCTTGCCGTTGGGGGAGAAGGCCACACTGTACACGCTATCCTTGTGTCCATCTGGTCCCTCAAGACGCTCGACAAGGAAGCCAGAGTGGATATCCCACACCCTCACACTCTTGTCCAGAGAGCCCGCCGCGACGAACTGGGTGTCGGGGGAGATGGCAACCGTGGTCACACCATCCTCAATCGTCAGGGTAAGTGTGTTGGTTCCTTGCTCAATATCCCAGAGGCGAACGGTTCTATCACCACTACCTGATGCAATCGTTCGTCCATCCCGTGCAAAGTCCAGAGAGTAAATATCCTGTTCGTGGCCTGAGAAGTGGTTACGGATCGTTCGTGTCTGAATGTCCCAGACCTATAGCGGCGTGTAAGCATTTAGTCAAATCATGGTCAAGTAGGGCTGCACAGGGGTTCTTACGCGAATGAGCTTATCCTCGGCACCTGTAGCCAAGAAGCGGCCATCGGGACTGAAGCAAACACTGCGGATATAGAGATCGGCACTCATGTCGCCAGCATTGTGGTCTTCCAGAACGCAAACCTTCTCGCCAGTTTGCACATCAAAGATTTGAGCGGAGCGGTTGCAGCCGGTCGCGACATATTTGCCGTCGTGACTGAAGCGAACACAGCAGACCACACTTTCGTGGTTGAGTGAATGTACGAGGTTGACGTCAAGTACACGCTGCACCTGAGGGTTGAAGATGGCATACCAGTCCTCACCGGTCTTCTTGTTGTGAGGCGCAACAGCATCAACCTCAAGATCGCCCAAGGCGTTCCCAACGGGAGGAGCACGAGGGCCACCCATGCGAGCATGGTCGGGCGTCGGGTGGCTAACCTGAGGCGACGCGGCGTTTCCGGGGTAAGGCACAGGGGTGTTGATCTGGGGAGTCGCGGGCCCGACAGCATTGGGAGGTCGGCCAATGCCTCGTCGACCGGGACCGGGAGAGGCGGTGCTCTGCGGAGGCTGAGGGCCCATGCCGTTGGAGACGGGGCCGGGAGGATAGCTCTGTGGGTACGAAGATTGCGCCGCGTTGGGATGAGGGGGAGGGACGGGAAGCCCAGGAGGACCCTGACCCATCTGGTGCTGAGGACCCATCTGCTCCTGGGGAGGAGCATGACCCTGCTGTCCTTGCTGCTGTCCTTGCTGCTGCTGTTGTTGTGCGCTCTGAGCTTGCTGTTGCTGTTGTCCCTGCTGAGGAGGAGCGAGACTTCCTGGATTGCTGCCAGCCATTATGCCGCTGAAAAGACCGTTGCCGGGATTGATAGACGGGGGCTGCTGAGAGGGAGCAGCGTGCTGAGGCGGTCCGGGCATACCAGGCTGCGGGCCGCCTTTTCTGGCAGCCTCCAGCTGATGCCGAAGAATACTGATCTCTTCTTCATATCTGCAGATCCAGAGTTAATACATGTAGAATTTTGCGGGCGACGTAAGGGGGAGCTCACTTCTGCTTAAGATTAATGTGAGACTGCTCCATCTGATAAACCTTTTCGCGAACGAGCTGCATCTCGCTGACTTGGGCCGCGACTGTAGTAGATTGTTAGCTGGGTCCATCGATCACCCACGGCGAAGAGCTGGTGATATGGTGAAGCGGCACAACGTACTCTGATGTTCAAAGCCCTCCGTCTGGCGCAATTGAGTCTCGAACTCGGCCCTGATCTGCTCAAGCAACTCATTCAGGCGAGTTGAGTTACTCTGGGGAACACCCCCCATCCCGCGATGCTGGTACATCGACATTGCGCAAGGCGGGTCTCAGTGACGACGAGTTCGGGACGACGCTTGCCGCAAGGCCGAAAGAATATCGCAAACGCGCTGCACAAGCCGAGATGAAGGAGTAGATGTGGGCGGCTTATGTATTCGTACGGGCGACGTAGGCGATGATGTTTGACTCGCGCCGGTGGAGTTTATAACAAACAGAACGAGGCTGGGGTGCCAAGCGAGTTGACAAGCGACACCTGACGCGAACGCGGTCGCGGACGTGGATGGCGACGATGTCGTTGGGAAAAAAACCTCGTCGCGACGGGCGCGAGATGGGCAAAGGCCAGCGACTATCGTAGGCGATGAGCTCGGTGAGATGTTTAGTTGAAGACGGGCCCGGAGTCGGATGGGTTGGATGGGTTGGGGTTGGGCGCGATGCTGTTGTTGGAAGGGGGAAAAGGGACGAGGAAAAAAGAAGAGAAGAAGCCCGGCCGATTCAGGTGCTCAAGGTGCTAAGGCCAAGCAGCGTGGGACAGCGCTTCACTAACAGGCTCGTGCACGGAAGGTGCAGGGCAGGTGTGTGGGTTGCAGGTGGATCAGGGAGGCTGTTGCCGCAGGTGCCCGGGGTGGCTTTATGCTGAAAGAGATAAGTGGAGCATATGCAACTGGGTCAAGCGAGATCAGGATAGGTATGTACGTGATCCCAAAATAACCACAAATGCAATTTGTGTGACAAGACCCCAGTGCATATAACACGCTAGGTGCTTACTGTGAGTCCTGGCCAGGTTATTAACAGCTCGGCGACTTCTGTTGATGTATTGCTTGATGCGGGTGAGAAGAGCCACGAGCTTTCAACCGTGGGTGGTGGTGTGTGGGAGCGGCATGGGAGAAAAAGGCAGAAGGACTAAGTAGCCGGGTGGTCGCAGGATACATGCAGCAAGGCTGGCGGTACTCTAAGCGGCGACGCGCTAAGTCTCGACGGCTGCATGTGGGGCGACTATACCTTACCGGGTTCAATTTGGGGGGAGATACCTCTGCTGCCGTCATGTGCCTCATCACGTTTCGGCGGCCTTTGGCGACAGTGTTCTCAGTTTCTGCTTGGTGACCTCAAGTGGAGCACTACGGAATTTGTCTGCAGCTGGGGGGAAAGGGGTCTGGAGGCTGGGTGGACCTCGGCCGCGGTTAAGTGGAGCACGCGGGCGTCAGGGGTGAGCGTACCCGCAAAGACCACTCTAGGTACCACCTGGGGAGAGAGATACATGCATACCTTGTGCCGGGAGCCACGCTCTCCTCCAGCTTGGCCCGCATGGTCAGTGCGCATCGGGCGCCATCCTTGGATGCATCCCTGCAGGGAAAAAGGAAAGACTGGGCTGCGGGTCAGCCGCACGTCCTAATCGTCTCCATGTGGCTGAAGCACGACCCCGGTCTGTCTCAAATGCTGGGTCTTTTTCGCTGGTGGTTCGCCCAAAGATTGCAGTCAATCTTCCACAGAGCCTCCTTGGCTCAGCATGGAGAGTTCTCATTAAACACCCTCTCTGTGATGAATACCTTGGCATGTGGGATGTGACTGCCACTCTCCCCAGCCACTCGCTCCCGTTTCACCCAACGATGATTATAAGTTAGGTTGTCGAGGTAAGCATTTGGAGCTTTGATCAAGTCAGATATTAGAAGGGAATCTGAATGAGTATTTGGTCCTTGCGCTCCCAGAGCAATCCCGGCTACCATCCATATCGAGATGCCGACAACGTCATCGGTGCAGTTTCCGAAACCCCATCCCCGACACGAAAGCCTCTGTTCGCTCACAATATGAACACCCTTGTAGCTGAAGATTCCGTTTGTTGGGTAGACTTTACGCTTCGTATGCAAGCAAGTGTCACAGTCAAGACCCTCCCCATAATTATAGCCTCGACGGAGCGTATCTTGTAGCACTCTTACCAAAGTGCACGTTCCTTGAAGCTGCGTGTTAAGCATTGCCCGTGGGAACCTAAGACTCAACAACAACCAACGAGAGGGCCGATTTGCAAATACATTTTAAAGTGCCTTTTGCCTCGATGGGAAACGACGTCTAGAAGCTAAATCCCCATGTGTCCGCCACGCTAGCGGGGAAAATGGATTGGCTGCAGTATCCCCTTACCCATGGAACCAAAAGGTTGTGTCATGTTGTTGGAAAGTAAGAATGAAAAAACTTGACATGCCGCCCGGGCTCTCCTGCACGTGCAGGGCACCCTCAGCCGTCACTATCAGAATTTAGAGGTGGCGGTTGTCAGACACGGCCTTCCCGAAGTGGGCCTTACTTTTGGCCAACTGTCAGCACAAGTGAGCACGAGCGTAGACACAAATTCCAACATACATTCTAGTTACCTACCTTTGGATGGCTTGTATCCAGATGACAAACAGCCGCGCTGCCACAGACGCGAGCCTATTGTGACAGGGTGGCTGGCTAACTCTGTGCGACAACTGTGCGCCGGTTGACGAGTGGTGAATGGTGCCACATCGCCCGGCGACAGCAAGAGAGCGAGGCATTGTCATAGTCATAAATCTCCTAGTGTTTAGAGCGATTCGTATAGATCGGCCGAGAAGCCTACATAGTAAACGCCACTGACAGCCCCAATTAGGGTTACATTTCTCAAGAATCTAATCAGGATGTCTCTAAGCGCAGGGCGGATCTCAGCTGACGACGTGTCTGCATGATTCAGATTGGTTGCTATAAACAGAGAAAGGCTGACTAGCTGACTCAGTCAAATGCACTTTGGAGAAACATAGTTTCTGTGATCAAGCCCGGCTGTCCAGCATTGGAAGATGGTAAAGTAATGAAGTTGACTACCTATTAACTTACTTGACTGGGTAATAACCTAGGGTTAAGATATCTATTCTGGTCAACGACGATATTACGACGTGACAGCGGAGATGAACCAAGCAGCGCCAGTCAACACGGTCTGGGCTGTAATGCCGCAATGCCGTGCGTTATCAAATGTCCGTAACCACTATTAATCCGAGAGGACCAATAGGTGAAAACCCATGTGTGAACAGCCTTGAGCGAAAGAGTGAGGTTGCTAGAGTTGCAACCCGGAATAGAGAGAGACAGCTCTGTTCATGGCCGCTTCGGCGCCGAAGACTGTAACTTCTCTCGGCCGGAATGGCTAGAAAAGGGGAAAACGAAGAGTACGCTGCAGGGCGACCATGAACTGGCCGGCTTTCGTGATTAAAATCCCAACTAAAATGGGATTCCTAGGCGTGTCATGTGTTTAACGTGCTTAATAAAACGCCATGACAGTATCGTTCGATGGTCCTTGTTATGCCTGGATACTGAGACAGCGGTCCCTCCCTGCCCTCTTAACCCGAGCTGGTACCAATTATCCGCCCGTGGGTAAGGTGTGTTTTGCCTGTGATGGCGCGTATTCGTTTCCGTATTCTACCCACAAATTGCTGACTTTTGACATGTTGAAACAACACAAGAGACCTCTCTTGTACGTTTCATTTTATCTTTCGAAGGGGTTTTGTCACTGGTCGGTAGCAAATACTGTTTATTCCAACGGGGAAAAAGTAAGATCTTGGATGGGGTCCTCTCACCTGCTTGGTTGTTTGTTGTGCCTTTTGTTGTGCCTTTGCTTGATTAAATGACCCTGGGCCCACAATCTTCCACCGCTCATTGTGATGTATAGACAACCGTTTGTGCGGTGGCTTGCTTTTATGTGGTGAGCGATGCCATGGTAGTGATGGATCTCTAGATGGATGGCGAGCTAGCTTCGTTCTTTGGGCCACCCAAGATGGATGCGATGGCCAGTTTGTTCACCACCTGTCTATTTCTGGGGACCTTGATGCCTATATTATATCATTCTGAACATTTAGTTCAGCCTCGACTGCATCATTCCCAACTTGTAGTTCAGCCTCTTTAATTGAAGCCGAGGCTGAGTATACGACAGCCCGTTCCAAAGTCGTTCGATATCTCGTTCTCGGGATGCCAGGGGGAGCATTTCATCTGCAATTCAAAAGTGGAACATGCAGGTCCCGCCATCGACTCCCATTGGCTGATACGCCCCCGGGCATCAACAAGTCGAAAGCACGATATTTAACTGAACCCTGCGTTTCCAAACTCCCCATCTTTTGGCGCAGCATCTGGAACGACTCAGCCGGGCTGTATCGGAGCTATGGCTTTGCCATCATGCGATTCTGCTCCAAAGACGACCGTTGCTTGCGCCCGGCGCTTGCATCTCAATCTCGGTATCCCCCTCGTTCACAGACCAGCGAGGGATTCGCCAACGGGAATGTGTGACTTTCTGTATTCGTATTCACCTTTAGCTGTGAGATGCCTTCCATTGATGCCTCTCTCTGGTGGTTTGTAGTCGTAAGCAACTGCAAAAGCAGCTGCTCTTCAGTCAAGCTTCACTAAGCAAGCTCTCAAGCTCTCATCTGAGCACTCCAATTGGTTTAATTGAGCTATCATGACCCTTTTCCAGACCCACCCGTCTAAACTAAACCCCTGGCACAACGTCCGCCCCGCATCGCAAGCCGCCGACAACCCCTAGCATCAGACAATGGCAGTTTCTTTTCTGCCCTGACCGGTTTTCTGGATGGAATAAATGAAGGTCCCTCCCATGGAGACATCTGGGTCTTCTTTCTTCGATCCTCAGTCTAAGTTGGGGGCTCGTGACTGCGTTGTTTTGTTGTTCAACCTTTCTTTACACTTCTTCAGTGATTCATTCACTTACACCCGCCTCTTTCACCACTTACACATATCCTCCGCCATAACTCACCTAATCGCCCACCATGGATATCGTCCTCGAGGTCGTCGATACCTTCGTCGCCGACTACCCCTATGCCTACTTTCACCCTAAGCGTCCCGCTCCCTATGACTTTCCTGCCGCATCCAACTCGACCGACTCGTTCGCACAGGTCTTTCCTTCTTGGACTTATAAGCCGGCCACCGAATTTCTCACGCTCGAGCCCTCAGAGGCTGCGTATATGAGCGCATGGGATCGCGACAACCCTCTACGTCAGGCTCTGACTTTATATCTGATTACTTGGTTCGTATTCATCATGGACAATCGGCCTAAGGACCTCGACTTACACATGACTTTAGGATCTTTGGACTAGCAGTCTACTTCATCGTCGCCACCCTCTCATACATCTTCATCTTCGACAAGCGCACCTTCAGCCACCCCCGCTTCATAAAAAACCAGATCCGCCTTGAGATGATCCAGGCCAACAAGGCCATGCCCGTCATGGCCATCATCACCGCTCCCTTCTTCCTCCTCGAGGTCCGCGGCTACGGCAAGCTCTACGACACCACGGAACAAGGACCTGGCCTCTGGTACAACTTTGTCCAGTTCCCGCTCTTCCTCCTCTTCACCGACTTCTGCATCTACTGGGCGCACCGCTGGCTTCACCACCCATGGGTCTACAAGCACCTGCACAAGGCTCACCACAAGTGGATTATGCCCACGCCTTTTGCCAGTCACGCCTTTCACCCCCTCGATGGCTTCACCCAATCGCTGCCCTACCACATATTCCCCTTTATCTTTCCGCTGCAGAAGATGGCATACGTCGCGCTCTTCATCTTTGTCAACATCTGGTCTGTCATGATTCATGATGGCGAGTATTTAACAAACAACTTCTTGGTCAATGGCGCCGCCTGCCACTCGCTTCACCACTCGCGCTTCGAGGTCAACTATGGTCAGTTCTTTACCGCCTTTGACCGTCTTGGTGGTACATACCGCATGCCCGAGCAGTGGATGTTTGAGCGCGACATGAAGATGTCGGAGACGCAGTGGAAGAAGGAGACTGAGAAGGTGGACGAGCTCATTGAGGAGATTGAGGGCGACGACAGCCGTACCTACGGCCCGCCTGATACTAAGAAGACCCAATGATTGCTACACTCTTCAACCTTCAAGTTTTGGCAACTGGATCACATAGAGTTGAGAGCCTGAGATCCAACTTATAACTAAGGCCTGTTACTTCCACCATCGTTGCACTTGCGTCGATGTATGTAACCCCTGTATATAGCTTCTGACCTGTACATATTGGTCCACACTCACTTTGACGGCGTTGGGAGGAGGCTGCAATTCATCATAGTTGATTGATTGCATGTTTGATAACTCAGAGACGAGAAAAGGAAAAAAGCTAGGATTCAAGCGTTAAAAATTCGTTCTAGACTGGCGCATAATACTAAATAATTCAACCATCCCTTGAAACTCCCCGCCACGCAGAATAAGTGACGGCAGGGCCGCTGATATAAAATCATTGATCCTTCTCCTTGAAGACCGAAAACCTGAGATAAAAGAAAAAAAGAAAAACAAGGCTGTAAAGAAAAGTGCATCCGGTGTGCCATCGTAGTATTTGTTGTAGCAAGAGTGAGCCGTAGTCGAGCAAGCGTTGCTCAGACAGGTTAAGACATATTTAGTCGTTTTGTTGATATTAGACTTATGCAACGGTCGCTTTGAAGGGGGGGCGAGCTCAGTCGTCGTGTGGGTAATAAAGCAGCCAAAGTCGCAATGAGGAACCGCTTTCCTGTACTTGGTGCAGTGTCGATAATTCGACCATCATCCCTTATGAGAAGCTCACAAACTTGGGATCCCTTGGCCGTCCATCCGCCCCGATGCCATTCGCCTTGAACGTGTTCTCCATGTAGACCTTCCTCGCCTGGTCAAAGTTCATCCTCCTCTTCTTCATGATGGACAACACCTCGGCCTTTGCGGCATCGTCCAGTCCCGCGCGCGAGTCGCCCGCCTCGACATTTCCCGACAGGTCAAAGGTGCTGCTCGACAGACCCGCCTCAATGTCCCCCGCGAAGCTGCTGGGCAGCCTCGAGTAGATGTAGTCGGCACCGGGGAGCCGGATGTGCTGGACCTGCGGGAGCCACTGGGCGCGAGTAAAGAAGAGGGCGGTAGCGAGGACGATGAAGAAGACGGAGATGGAGTAGAGGATGTACGACATGGTTGCGGTATTAGAGGTTCGTTCGTTCGGGTTGAGTGGTTGGTGATGTAATTAATCAAGGAAGTCCGTGAATAGCGTCTAGTTGAGTAGAAACGAGAGGAAGTCCGTGAGTCGCATGCACAGAGCAGACGAGAAGAGTGTCTAACAAGATCGCATGATAGGCCCTGAGCTCTTGTTCACGAGCGGGACCGTCAAAGAGGCGTGGCCGTTCTATTGCTCCCTCCGTAAAAGTCGGAGATTGAATGAGGTGAAGTTGTATCCTCTTTGTCTCAGCCAAGGGAAAGCTGACGTGACCCATTCCGTGTCACCTGTACCCGTGGCTCCCTCCCCGATCAATCAATTAAAGCCACGCGTATTCCTTGTACACAGCCACAGCCACGTAGTGCCGCGCTGCATTCGATTAATAGTAATAAGCACCACTCGGGGCGGCTCCCTCAGAAAGGTGATGGACATGGCGGGCAAAGGAGAGCCGCGCTAAACCCGATTGCGGCAGTCAAGCGAGCCCACACTTCTGGTTGTGCGTTCAGTGTGCAACAATTTTGACGGTCGCTTTGGTGGACTGCGAAACGGATATCTCGAGAACAACCTCATCGCCGAAAGTTTCACTCTCCCCGGTCAATTTCCTACGACAAAACCCTCAGTCACAATGTCTACCGCTCAAGAGCTCTCCAACATCTCCTCGGACTTGGTCTGGGAGATTGTCCGTGAGTTTCCCTCCGACCAAAGCCTGGCCCTGCCAGAGATGCGCCTGGATTAGTGACGCATTTGCTGAATCGTGTTTTTTTGCGGCTGCGCAGGTGACAACAACTGCTTCTCTGCCAAGAGCAAGAAGAACGGCGGTGTTCAGTTCTCTCGGGACCCCCTCAACCTGACCAACCTCAGCTCCCGAAAGGTATGGAAACGAACGATCCCTCGGTCGCTTGGAGGGGAACCATATGGGCTAACTCATGTCTCAGCACGCTGGTTTCGTCAACGACAAGGTACGATAACGACGGTAACAGATATGTCGATACACGAGCGCACGAAGCTAAAAATGAGGAACTTATAGGCCCTCGGTATCTCCGCTGGTGAGAAGGGCGCCGTCGTCGTCACCTCCAAGAAGGCTCAGCCCAACAAGCCCGCCCAGAACCTTGTCCAGACCACCTACAACGCCTCCAAGAGCAACCGCAAGTGTGTATCCTTGCGCACATATCCAGGCTTTGTCGCC